>JAJJMC010031495.1:1399893-1420589 GCA_023531435.1 Papaver californicum
CTTAATAGAAACTAAGGTGCAAATTAGACACTAAAATGTGTCTATCATTATCGTGAATTGATCTTTAAGGTACAAAAACGCTTTGGTATGGGATTATAAGAAATGGTAGGAGGGGGCATAACCAGTTTTATTTTAGCTAGAACTTTGCAGGTCATATTGCAGAGTCCTATGGGTCGAAACTATGAGGGTATCAGAGGATTCTTAACTTTTGGTATCAATATGGGATTTTTGTGGTTCATGAGAGGATGTATGTTGGAGTTGTTGAAAAAACTTACTAGTGTATCCATCCTGTGGGCTTCGCCTGTGTGCAGTACCCCTTCCTAAGCTCTTTCTTTGTTTTCCTTTGTTTTCGTACCACTTGATTTACACTAGAACACGGCCATCTCGTTAATCAAGCTGTCGTTTTTCTCCCATATCTGCCTAATTAAGGGTGAACTGGTGCTTTTGTCGTAACAATGGCAGCTAATCAATTCTGTACCCTAGAAAAAAATTTAAAAATACTATCGCTTTCATAGATTTTTGTCATTTATTGATGGGCATCTGAGCGTCCAATGTAGATAGGTCATCCACCGCGGAAGCAACACAACATAACACGTACTAAGAGCAAGTCTTATGGTGGAATCCAAGCTATTCCAAGCTTGGAAAAAGTGTGGAATGTCAAGTCTAATGGATTTTAAACATGAGTCATCCATATTTTTTCCAAGGCATGTTCCAAGGTTTCACGGAAGAGAGCTTGGATTCCAAGATATTGAGATAATCCAAATAACTTCAACGCGATTCGAAATGGCGTAAATCTGTCAGAACACGTAATTTGGAACGGCGTTTTGTGGCATTGCAAATAGCATTTTCTGGAAACGCAATTCCGTTTGACGTAATTCCAATTGTCGCTTTTTTTATACTTGTTTGACCTTTTTATGTTACACTCCTTTTACACCGCACCCAAAATGAATTACTTGTTTTTCTACACCATGTTTACACTCGTTTAAATTAAATTTTTTATATTTGTTAAAAACCGAAATTAATAATTAATTTTTTAAATTCGTCAAAATAATTAATAAAAACATAATTCAAAATTTTTAAAAAATAATCAAACTGCCTTAAATAAATTTTTTGAAACTTAGAATTACATAATTAAATTCTATTTAAAAATACTTAAACTTGCACTATTAACTACATTTAAGTACCTAGAATTCCGATCATGTGTCTCAAGCTTCATCATCTGAAGGGTCGTAGGGTTTAAGTTCCGGGTTAAATCCTGGAATGGTGTTTTTAAGAATTTGGTAGACTTGATCAAATTGGAATTCTCTATTCTCATTCTCGAAGTATAACGTTTTACCACGTGTCTCCTACAAAAAATAACAAATATAATCTCATGTAGTATCATATTAGATATCAATAATTTAAGGTATGTATGTAATTGAAAAATACTTATAATTTCTTCAACCGTCAGCCAGGGAGGCCTATTTCTATAAATCGAAGTTAGAATGCTTACATAGATTTTTGACTTCTTTTTTGACAATTGCAAACCTATTTTTTAGAATGCTTAATTTGGGGATATCAAGTAAAACAAAATAGGGTCATTTTGAGTTATTTATGAAAACCCCTTATCCATGATATTTTCGTAATCCCTAATTTACCCTTTCTTAATTAGTTGTTAGTTAATTAGTCATCTTAAATAAAACTTAAGATTATTATTATAGTTAGTGTGTTATGTTACTATAGAGAATAGATAGAAGAGTAGGAGAAGAAGAAGAGGTTTTTAAAAAAAAAGTGAGATTTGGGAAGAGTTTATAGAAATGAGTGAATCTAGTCAAGAATTTGATGTTGGAGAACCTTCCTCTCAACAAGGAGAAGGGGTTTACGTTGCATTTGATAACGATTCTCAATTGCAAGATTTTTATGGATAATCAAAATTTTATCAATGAGAAAACCTTAAATAAAGACAATTATGAGTATGAAGGTTCAAGTGAAGAACCAACCCATGGAAATGAAGAATGTGGATGCTCCAAACACTCAGGTATAGGTCCAAATTAGTTAGAAAGTGATTTTTTATATTCGAATCGCCATGGATGTGTAGCGGAAAAGATCGTTGTTGGCATAGTCGATGTTTAATAACTATACCGACTGATACAAGTCGGTATGGTATTTAAATATTACACAATGCCGACAACAGGTATTCCCCATGGAATATCTGGTTTGCAATTATGTCGGTATGGTATGCATACTTTCTACATTACCGACTGACCCCAAAAATATATCAGTTTTTTTGGGGAAGACAAGAACGCCAGTCGTCATAGTGGATGAGATCTTAGTATGCCGACTGAGTCCAATAGTATGCCCAAAAAGGGTTATTCTTGGATTCATAGTCGGTATCATAAGATCGAAAAATATCTATGCCGACTGGCATTATAAAATGTCCAGTATTTTTCTAACCTTAGTCGGTATTGAAGGTGTCTATGTATACATATCCTACTAATACCTTTTAAAAATATAAGCCATTTGAATAGTTACCATTCGACATTGTTTTTTAGTTATCGAGCATGCCAAATGATTTGAAAAATAGTGAAGTAACTTTCGTATTAAGTCGGCATTGTGTGTAACTCTTTATACAATGCCGACTGAGTCTTTCGATATTTTTTTGCCTAAAAATGTTATCTGTCGGCATTGCTTCAAGCTATCGAGCATGCCGACTATGAAACTTCTTTACTATATTTGGACTAAGTTTCTTATTTTTTGTGGTTAGATCATACTTGCCACCGATGCAGATACTAAACCTTTGCAAGAGTTGGGTCCAGATACTTCAGAGTACTATGCGAATGATTTGGTAAGTTACGAAATGATTTCGCAAGTATGTAATGGTATTTGTTACTAGATATATAACTTGTTATGTTTATGCGTAATGTAGGAATTCACAAGTAAAGATGATGCAATCAAGTGGCTATAGATACGACTCTCAAGAATAAGTGTGTTATAGTCAGAAACAATCAGGGCAAAACAACTAGGTTTGAGATAGCATGTGAGATAGGCGGGGAGTACGATATCCAAAAAAAAAAGGGATATGTTTTTCCAAAGAAGAATAAAAGAGTATACAAGACCAAGACGAGAAAGGATGAATGCCCCTTCAAGATTGTATTTAATTTGAAAGGAAATGCATGGAAGAGTAAAATGATGTGTGGTAGACATAACCATAAGGATCTATCCACCTTTGTTGTCCACTCTATAGTTCAAAGTTAAAACCCGATCAAATCAAGGAAGTAAAGAGGTTGACTAAAACACGCACCACACCTAGTCAAATCCCCAGCGGTATCAAAGCGAAGGATCGAACCAATGTATCTTCTTTAAGTACTATTTACAGTTCAAAATAAACTATAAGAAGGTGGCAATGGCAAGGAAGATCGGTTATACAAGAATTTCTAAAGCTAGCCACCGATCACAATTACACACATAAGGAAAAAATTGGGTCGGATGGAAAAGTCCTTCAAATATTCATTGCATATCTGTTGATGGCACAATTGGCTCAATCATTCTCCCGGTTCTTATGATGGACTGCACCTACAAGGCAAACAAATATCATATGTCGTTGTTCAACATCGTGGGTCATACATCAGATAAGGTAACATTCACTTTGGCTTGGTGTTTTATGAGAGACGAGCAGGATCATAACTACATATTGGCCTTACAACAGTTGAAGTTCCTCTTCCGTGGCAATGATCTTCCAAGGGTTATAATAACTGATAATAAACAAGCATTAGTAACCGCGATTTCAGATATTTTTCCGGATGCACAAAATTTTCTTTGTACATTCCATATAGGGAACAATGTGTAAAAGAATTTTCATGTGGTTATTGAACCACCAAAGAAAAATATAAAGAAGTCCAAGGAAGAAGAAGATAAGGAACGAGTTCGATTAAGCCAACTATCACCCGAGGAACAAGAGATAAAGAGAAAGAGAACTAAAGAGATGGTGGATAAAGAACACAAAGAAAATCATCTCAAATAGTTCAGTTTTCTAGGCAAATGGGATGACTTGGTTTGGTCCATCACCGAAGATAGATATGAAGAGAATTTGAAAACGTTTATTGCTCATTGGGGGGAAAGTATCCAAAGTGTGGTGAAATATTGTAAGACCAAATGGTTGGATCCTTACAAAGAGAAATTTATGCGGGCATGGACCAACCGATATATGAACTATGGCAATGAATCCACTAGCACTGCAGATCCCGCTCATGGCCGATTGAAGAAACTCTTAGATTCAAATCAATGAAATATTATTACGGTGACTGAGGCAATAGAACAATATTTCAAGTATGATATTGATAGAATTAAGGAAGTATTTGAAAACATCTCAATGGAGAGAATGACAACACATTTGAAGGATGAAAAGTTACTTCATGGAATTAGGTATTATGTGTCACATTGGGCGATATCGTATATGATGAGAGAATTAAATTGGGAGAGAAATGATGGACAACCAGATGATATGTGTGTTTGTCCTACGGTGTCATTTATGGGTCTACCATGTGCTCATATGCTTGTGAATCATAATGATGTGATACCTATTGAGGCTATTGATCTATTTTGGCGACGACTTTCTTTCACCCCTCCTCCTACAGAAGATGCCGGAGAAAATTGTTGGGATACTAAGGAAGCCCGAGAATTCTTTAGTACTTACGCAAGGGGAAATTCGGCTCATAGATAAATTTTGCTGAGCCACATGAGGCTATTGAGTCACCCCTACACAGTAGACTTGGAGGAACCAATAAAAGGAAAGCCTATTGGTAGACCTTCGACCAAATTGGCTAGAAAAAAAAAAAATTTAATAAAAGCAAGTCAACGTGAGAAGGGGTGTGAGGATCGTAAGAAAAGAGATCCATGTGCTTTTGAGATATCCGAAGCGAGGTATGAAGAAGAACCGGCTCATCCGAAAAGAGGAAGGCCGAAGAAAGAAGCTACTACATCAAATCTACAAGTTCAAGATGAGAATCCCCAAGTTATTCCCAATGTTCATGAGACACCGGTTGTAAAAAGGTGAGGTGGGCCGAAGAAGGAGCCTAGTACATCAACTCCGCAACAAGAAGATGACAATTCTCAAGCTATTTCCAACCTCGAGGAAGGACCAGGTCAAAAGAAGAGAGGTAGGCCGAAGAAGGAGGTTAGTACATCAACTCCGCAATATCAAGATGAGAATTCTCAAGCTATTCATAACTGTAACACCCGCAATTTTCGCATGGCGCTTACTCATGGACACGTCATGGCCTGGGTTGAAGCTTCATCCTAATCTTATAAAGCTTACCCAGATATGCATTGGGGTGTGGATGCCTTGACCTTGAATTATAGTGTTAAGGCCCTATTACGCATGATGCGTATTCGAGGAAGCATCATAGTGCTAAGACACTATTATGCCGTGATGCATGACCCAATGCATCACCGAGCCGAAATTGCATAAGTTGGAGCATCATAGTGCTCAGGCACTATTATGCCGTGATGCATGACCCAATGTATCACCGAGCCGAAGTTGCGTAAGTGAGAGCATTATAGTGCTAAGGCACTATTATGCCGTGATGCATGACCCAATGCATCACCGAGCCAATGTCGCTATTAGATAAATGCATCATAGTGCTAAGGAACTATTATGCCGTGATGCATTATCCAATGCATCACCGAGCCAAGAATGCTCGGCTTTGGCAAGAAATCTTCATTTTCGGCCTTGCAGTTGATGGATGGCCCTTACCTTTCAAATATTTATTTGTGGAAATGCAAATAAAACATATATAGGGAGGGAGCTTTGCTTGAATGTGCATGAGCGGTAATGCACATATGAATGCGATGTAGCCTATACGTTGGAGCATACTTGATGCTCATCAGCATGTTTAACTGTAGCTTACCCGAGAATGCTTCGCTTGGCTTGGCAAGAAATCTTCATTTGCGTCCTTGCAGTCGATGGATGACCCCTACCTTTCTAATTTTGTTTGTAGAAATGCGAATAAAACATATATAGGGAGGGAGCTTTGTTGGAATGTGCATGAGCGGTAATGCACATATAGATATGCGAAGTGGCCAATACGTGGGAGCATACTTGATGCATAAGCATCAATATGCTTGTAGCTTAACCGATGAAGCTTGAATGTGCACGAGGGGTAATGCACATGTAGATAGCGAAGTAGCCTATATGTTGGAGCATACTTGATGCATAAGCATCAATATGCTGGTAGCTTAGCCGATGAAGCTTGAAACTATGCGAAAGCATCTTTCGATCGTGCTACGTACTTGATAATGCATATTTGCATAATAAATAGCGATAGTCATGCACAAGATAGTGCATACCTTGCGAAAGCCCTATGGCCTACACGGACTAGGATTTGCTTGGCCTTTGGCCTTGCGATCAAGTTGGAATCGAAGTTGGCTTTGCCTTAATAGGCTTAAGTTGTTTGTCCCTTTAGAATCGACCATATGATGAACTACGGTCATGCTTGATCCCATCAAGGTACGGGTTGGGTATGTAGGCAGCCGCAACGCAATGCATTGAGGTGCAGCACCTTGTCTCTCATATCATCTAATTTGGGAGATGATTGCGATATTATGGTAACTCATATTATCTGGCTCGGCAATGCTAAGCAAGAGATGATTGTTGCCACACTTGATGAGTTAGTCGCAATTCCATTTGATGGATTATTTATACTTCCTTGGAACCGTCGCGGCATGGAATGGCATGTGCCTGGATGTTGCACTCTTGGCAAGAACAAGATAAGTGCAGGCTCCAGCGCATGGTAGAAGTAAAATTGATGAAGCGGGAGCTTAGGATTGAAATAGCCTAGGTGTTGGTCCAAGGAATGAGTTAGGCCTGGACAATAAAGCGAAATTATGTAATGCTTGCCAAAGGCATCCCCATTAGCTTGTATAGCCTTCAACCCTTGGTATAATGAGGGTAAGTTGGAATGGTATGCTAGTCAAAGGCATTCATCCTGGGCTTTAATGGCCTTGCACCTTTTGTAGGACAAGGGTGTGTTGGAACGATATAGAGACTAGGGTTTGAGTACCATGCTTGCAAAGCATGTTTGGAAAGGCAAATATGCCTGGAACGGTATAAACGTAGCTTGAATGATGTGGGAACTACTTTTCGAGTATAATGCTTACAAGGTAGGCTTGGAAAGAAAAAAATTTACCTGCACTTTCCAGCGAGAAGTTAGGCTTTAAGGTCGGGTTATACTCTTAAAAATCACACCTCGGGGAGTTCTGGCCTGCCCAGCGCAACGCGGCGGAGGCGGAATTTTCCGGTCCGTGACAATAACATTGATAAACAACCGGCACCAAATAAAAGAGGTTGGCCGAAAAAGGAGGTTATTATATCAACTCCGCAAAAACAAGATTTCAATGCCCAAGCTTTTTCCAACGTTGAGGAAGCACCGGTTCTTCCCAAGAGAGAAAGTACATTGAAGGAAGTTGTGTCTTCAGAAATTATCATAGTATGGAGTTAATAAGAAAAACAAGAGGTAATATGACAACCTCAAGAGATCCTTAAACCGGTAAGCCGAAGAGAACTTTTCATATACTAATAAAAGAGTATATGAAGCAACTTCCCGAAATTATTCATGAATATGTTGTAATGACCCGACCCTCCACCGATATTGTCCTCACTTAGCCACTGTGGTCATCCGGTAGTGTGGGGTTTTCAACGGGCACCACTGCTGTCATCCAGCAACATCTTCGCAGGATGTCACCCATCCCTGGATTAATCCCACCCGAGCACGCTTAACTGTAGATCTCTTTGCCAACTCTAGAGCCAATTGTGCTGAAAAAGCCTCGGTGTTAGGAAAGGACAAACCATTACCTATATTCCATTCGGCGAACCCTACCTGCCGAATCGGGGTATTACATATGTTATATTAACGGACGATATGGATGTAGATGAAAATTGTGGTTATCATGTTGTGACCGAGCAATTAGGATACCTACATTCGACGGACTCATTGTGGATGAAACAATGCCAATATGCAAGAATGTTTATGGCCGCAACACTAATCAAAAGGAAGATTTTCTATGAAGCCAAGGTGGACAATGAAAAAAAATTCAATGATTTGCATGCTCGAGTACTAGGGACAAAGGAACGCATGGAATTCCTTCCGTCGTCTTACTGGATGAGAATACCGGTGTATGGGCATCTCATAATGGATACATTTAACTGTGTGGTTCATTATTTTGCGCCTGGGACGGGAAGTACGTTTACACCAAAATTTCAGGCGTGTGAAGGGTCGTTGAAGAAAAGAAGGATTGTTATGGCGTTCGTGAACGATAACCATTTTATCAGTCTCAAGTTAAAGGAAATTTGGTTGTTACCACCGCTTTGTGGATATACTAAAATACCGACAGGAATGCCCAATCACTATATTAGTTGGATGACAAAATACATAGTTTAAAAGTGAATCTTCTCAAGTTTACAACATTTCAATTATTACCATAGGTACCTTTACGGACTTAGTAAGAAATGATTTTTCTTTTGGGAGTCGCTTATATTGTGTATTTTAAACTATGAATAAATCACGATCAATGAATGATATGGTTTTAGTTTAATTAATGGTTTGAATTTTTGTGTCATGAATGGTATTTAGTTTACTGTAATGGTTGTCTAAAATATTGAACCTAAGTCGGCACTGATATGACTATGCCGAATCTTAGTCGGCATAGGTAATATTAGTTTCGAGCATGCCGATTAACCCCTATGAATGATATGGCTATTATGTAAGGAACTATCGGCATTGTTGTAAAAGTAAACAACAACGCCGACTAAGAGTCGGCATATCCTTGGTAGTGGAATACAATGCCGACTGAAGCCTATAAATGAAATGGCTATTATCTTAGGTACATTCGGCATTGTTTTAATAGTTAAGGATAACACCGACTAACTATCGGCTTTGTATGGATAAAAATCGACAATACCGACTTCAGCTGAAAAGAAACAAGTCACTCCTGAACTCCAAAATAAGCATGTTTTGAGCATGCCGACATAATACTGGACCATGCCGACAATAGGGTCGACAATGCCAACTATGGAGTATACCATGCCTACTGTCACCAAAATATGAGAAATAACATTGAATAACATTTAGAAATAGATTAATAAGATAATTAGATTCAAACTTGGGATAACCAGTAGTACATTAAAATGTGAAAGCACTATTATACTAGGCTAAAAACTTGTACCCCAACTTGGTCTTACTAAACACATTACATATTATTTTTTTTCTCAGTGCGAGAGTTAACTATTAGGGAAGCTACAAAATGATAAAAAAGGCTCTCCTCTCCATTTGGTATATGATTCGAATTCTAAAAACCTGTCACCTTCGTTCCTAGCGATAAACTCGTTGTACTTGTAGTACAACTTCTTAACATGTTTGGTTCTATCAATAACATAGTCGACCGTGTAATCAAAGCGTGGACCCTTCCATTTCTCGCCCGGATTGGGAACGAAAGGTCCTGTTTTTACCATATTCCAAAATATACCATCATCCCGATGTTCTTCGGGAAGATCCAAGACAACGTAAAAATTCCTAACCCATTCCGTATTATCCTCAACGGATTTTAATCTTTCCCTTAGTTGGAATTGGTCGTAACCTCGTTTCTTGAGTTCCTCTTTTTCTATCGCAGTAATTGGTTTGCTTTTTTTGCGTATCTCTTCTTCTATAACTCTAATTGATTTGGTAGTTGATGATGATGTAGTAATTATTTTGCATTTTCGTAGTATCTCTTCAATTGAACTGGTAATTGATGATGGAATTGTCATTGCAAAAGCTATTTATTTTGAGTATAGTGCTAGGGTTTTCAAATGACTATAATTTGTTGTTAACATCCTTATATAGAAAAGGATCCCAACTGCTACTTAGTTGGGAATCAAAACTATCTGTTGTGTCTAGTTGGCTTGGTTTTTTCAAAAAAATTGGTCGTTGATTTTGTCTGGAGCCCAGTCGGCATTGTTGTAAAATCCAGCATTCCATGCCGACTGAGTATGATTCATTATCACAATATTTGGCTATTTAAATCAGCATAGAAATAATGACAAACATGAGTAGCGACTAAATTATTTGTTCCCATTCGGTGTGGAACTGAAGTTCACGAGCATGCCGACAGTATACTTTTCTAAATTGTAAAGGGGATTTGAATTTGTCATCATTGTTATAAGAAGTGTCGACCATGCCGACTGTGAGCTATTGTGTATCATTAAGAAGATTATCAAAATGTATAATAAAGGATACATGTTTTCATTAACTAAAAAGACATTAAAAAAAGAAGCAAAAGACATTACAATGAAAGAAAATATAACATAACATAACAAAGAAGCAAAAGACATTACAATGAAAGAAAAGAACATAACATAACAAAGAAGCAAAAAATATTACAATGAAAGAAATGAACATAACATAACAAAGAAGAAAAATACATTACTGGTAATATCATTACACTTAAACTTCCTCTTGAAGAGTTAACATATAGCAAAATACGTGTCCTTTTCTTACAACAATTGATAACATACACGATGGCTGAATCTTTCACAATATTCTTTCTTGTATTCATCAAGAGCAACATCCCAATATAGTTGAGACCTATTTTCGTGTCGCTCGAAGTCTTGATAATTAAGAATCTTCGTGTCGGAAAAAACGGTTATAAAATCCAAACATCTTTCATAGATTAACTCAAATCTTTCCTTAATGGTTCGATAATTTCTTCCCTTTGGATTTCTATATAAAGCCACAAATACAATCAATACATGGAACCACAAATTATCCGAAGGTTACCCAATTTAACGTTTAAGTGTTGATCATAACTAGTTGTCGTTAACCAAGCACGTACTATGGAAGTATCTTCAATCTTGGTGAATTTCGGAGCCATGTCAATGTAAATTTTTGGATGATGAAGAAATAAGAAAGTTGTGAGATGTGTGAGAAAAATGAACTTTTTGGATGATGAAGAAATTAGAAGAGTTGTGAGATGTGTGGGGCTGAATTTATGAAACTTAACTCTCCCTATATAGAGCTTTAAGGACCAATGGATAGTTTTTTGAAAAATAAATCCATTGGGTACATTATCTTTATAGTTGGCATGGTTTGAAATTCCTACTAACTATGCCGACTTTGTCTAATTACTCTACAGAGAAATTGGGTACGTTATCTTTATAGTCGGCATGTTTTGAAATTCCTACTAACTATGTCGACTTTGTCTAAGTCCTCTACAGAGAAATTGGGTTCATTATCTTTATAGTCGGCATGGTTTGAAATTCCTACTAACTATGCAGACTTTGTCTAATTCCTCTACAGAGAAATTGGGTATATTATCTTTATAGTCGGCATAGTTTGAAATTCCTACTAACTATGCCGACTTTATCTAATTCCTCTACAGATAATTTAGGTACATTATCTTCACGCTAAAATTGAAATTTCATTAAAGGAAAGGACAATACGATAAAGCAGAAGACATTACAATGAAAGAAAAATCTGAGTCATTCATTCATACTAATAACATTACACTTGAAAAATGTTATTCTACATTGTAATACGAGTCATTCTCTTTGTGCACTTTATAGTACTGTAACCACCTGAATTTTTCGCCATAGTCACGCTTAAAATCTTTAAGAGCAATAGTTCTCTGAAAAATTAAACCAATAGTAAGTTAGTATTATTTTCAAATCAGATTTCATTAACAAGATATTGAGATATACTTACCCGTGTTTCACAGTCAAAATTAGGATAAGACTCCTTCGCGTCGGACAAAGTTACTCTAAAATAACCACATGCATCACAGATGACAAAATATTTTTCCTTAACATCGTTCACCGTTCTTGAATTTTGGTTCACGTCTAACGCAACAAAAATCATAAATACACGGTTCCAAAAAAGATTCATAGTATTGTCAATAAATAGCGCCTCATCATGCTTTGTAATCGCCACCCACGCACAAACGATACCAACATCTTCTTTAGTGGTGAACCTAGCAGCCATGTTTAGCTTTTTAAGATACTTGTTTTAAGATGAAGAAATAAGAAGATAGTTGTTGAGAGGATTGGCAGGAGTATTTGTTGAGAGAAGTGTGATTCGTGTGAGTCTTCTTTGTTACGAGAAGAGTTGTTCTTATATCCAATAGAACCCAAAGGCTAGTTGTGGCTCAATTTCCAAAAATCAAGTCATTGGGTATATAATGTTATACTCAAAACTCCAGTCGACATTGATTTTGAAGACACAAACAATACTGACAAAGACTCATTCAGTATCAAGGAATCCTAATGGTTCAGTCGACATTGATTGTATATGTGTCGACCATGCCTACTGAACACTATTAAGATTCATTAAGGAAATAAGTGTTTAGTCGGCATTTAATTATTTTTTAAGATAATTCCAACTAGGGCTGCACAGGAACCGACCGGAACCGAAGAACCGGGCCGGAACCGACGAAACCGTACCCTAAAAAAACCGAACCGAGGGTACAGGGTACAGGGTACAGGTACAAAAAATGGGAACCGGGTACAAGCGGGTATAAGGTACAGGTACAGCCTCAGAACCTACCTGTACCGGACCAAAGAACCGATGCTTAATAGTCGTTGATCTTTGATGGTTGTTTTAATCTCATCCGTTGGTGTATTAGGTTACTTGACTTACTTCCAGACTTCCAGTTCCATTTCTTTCGTCCGTCAAAACTCAATAGACTTCTGAATCTAATCTGATGCAGTTTCTGGTGTGAGGGTGATGATAAAAAACTTCTGATTTCGTCCGTAAAAGACTTCTGGATCTCTACAAGCACATTGACCTTTCCAAGGTTCGTTTCTCCTTACTCCTCTATGTATATGCTGTATGCATGTATTTCAAATCCCTAATTTTTCTCTGATTTTTAAGTAGAGATTTTGTGCAAATTGTTGTGATTTATGCTTAATTTTGAGGTTAGTTTATGGTAATATCAGTGTTTGTAGGGTTTTGGTGGCACTACAAAGTCTTTTAATTGTAGATTTTGGCCTTTTGAACTGTTTTTTTTTTTGAATTATACCCAAAATCTCAAAGATTTCTCACCTGGGTTGAGAAGCAGCTTTATACCCAAACCCTATTCCACCATCTAAATCCCTTCCGAAGCTCTGTGTTTGCTCGAGGTTCCACAGTTTTTCTCCACTCAATCAAGTCATATCCACATCTTTTTAGCTGACGGTTAAATTGTATTAAGCCACTATCTGTGCTTAAACATAGAGCCACCCAAGGAGAAGTTTTTGTATCTCAGTTTACAATGTTTGGCATTTTGGAGAAGAGTTTACAGATGTGTTTTGCACTTTTGCTTCATACCATTTGCAAGTATATGAGACCTGTACCGTAGTCTGTAGATATCAAGGTAAACTGAGTACTGTAGTCTGTAGATTTTCTGGAGGCAACAGACAACACACCTGTGACCTTCCACATGACTGGAGATAATGCAGTTGATGTTGATTTTATATCTGGAGATAATGCAGATAATGCAGTTGATTTTCTGGAGGCAACAGACAACACAGCCTCATTATGTACTGCTCCTGTCCTGTGACCAAACGAAATTATGAGGATAAACTCAAACTTGATTACTCATTAGATATAAATGTTGGTTTCTTAATCTTGATATTGTTTGCTTGATTAGGCCGTCTTGATTCTATTTTATTATTAATATGAGGAGCTTTGTCAGTTGTTACTATTTATTCTTGCCATCTTTGTTGAAATAGGCTTTGCACTACAAACTCAAACAGACTTATTTTTGATGTTGCAGGAAGCGAGGAATTTTAAGAGTTCAAAGCATCCAAGTGGTCGACAGTGATAAGCCCTAGAAATGGTATGTCAGTTTGAATTGAAATGAAAACAAAAATTATGTCAGTTTGGGTATGATACTTGATGTTACTATTGTAGCCTTGTAGTCTTCATATAATACGTGTTTGTTTTCTTAGTAATTTATCTAGTCTTCATAACATCTGTAGCTACACATTTATGACTGATTTATGCTGGTTTGTGAACTAAGTTTGAATTCTTTTTTTTTAGTTCTTTTGATGTTTAACTTTTAGTCAACTATACATGTATGATGTAACTATACAAAGAGTCAATCATAAACTGACTCTTTGTTAGGAGTAGACAAGACCATTTGAGAAGTTTGTAACATCCAACATGAGACTTGACCTTGAGTTTCCTTTCAATGGTCTGAACCAGGGTAGAAGCAAAGCTCTTCATAAAGGTAACTTCACCTAAACACTTGGCAATTACTTCACCTTAAAATCAGATCCAATCCCATCTGAGTTGCACTTGGAAATCTTTTTCAGCTCAAAATTTATGTCTTTATTAGAAAACCTGAATTCCTTGTATCATTAAAAGAAAAATGACAATATTAATCCTTGGTGCTGCAGGTATCATTTTGACGACACAAGGCCTGGGGTTATTGCAGTATGTCCAAAATTCTGTGACCATCGCTGATGCCTTTCATTGATGGATCCTATGAGCAACTTCCTGTTTACTCTTTCAGTGTTGACAAATGACAATGTGACATACTGCATTTTATTTGGAAATGGATGTTCATGTATATGGTGAATTTCATTAACAATATTAGTTATGAAACATTGAAACAGATGATAAAAATATATACAACTTGTATTAACCACTAAAGCCAAGAGGATAAGTGAGAACTCCAGTTTAATCAGCAATTCAGCATCATGTTCATTTAACAAAAAAAAAAAAAAAAAAAACAGGGTACAAGGTACGTACCCGGAACCGGACCGAGGGTACATGGTACAAAACCGGAACCGGACCGAGGGTACAGGGTACAGGGTACAGGTACAAAATTTAAGAACCGACCATAGGGAGGTACAGGTACAGGGTTCCACCAAAAAGCGAGCCGAACCGACCTTTGTGCAGCCCTAATGCCAACTGTACACAACGGTCAGTTTTTTATCCATTGGAGGAATAACCGATGTAGAGTTGTATATAAAACGTCTCCATTGTTATACTCTAACGCATATTTACCCCAAAATCAACATTAAACTTTTTCAAAATGCTAAACCTTCCATTCACATTAGAAGATGATCTAATGTTTGTGAAAACGTTCATTTCGACATTCCTCGAGCGAACTAGCGAAAGGTATTCAATGTTTTGGAAAAGAGTGAAAGAATTCTCGGTGGATTTAGACGGAAATCCTAATCACCGTAAATGGAAAGACTTAGCTGATCGATTCGACTACTATATCCGAGGGGAGATGAAAGAGTGCGTTAGAGTACGTAGATATGTTGACCAATATCATCCTGGCGCTAGACTTGAGTATATCAACATATTAGGTTCTTCTTAGGATTCTTAATTAATTTGCATATTTTTCTTATGTTAGTATTATTATTGATTCTTTCAGAGGAAACGTGCTCTGAGTTTATGGGAGACACGTAACGGCCGATCCTTTCTCCATTATGATTGTTGTTGATACTTTAAGCGCTGGGATCCGGAATACATTAGATTATTAACCAATGTTATTCATTGACGTTTGTTGTATTCCCTGAACTTATTTCTTATCACGTAATAAATGAAAAAAAAATCGTTTAATAGTTACCTAACACAATGACGCATGTCCAAAGGAGGTTAGAATTGTAGTCGTATACTAGCACTGTCGGCATCGAATTTTATCATAAACTCAATGCCGACTACTCTGTCGGCATATCCTTGGTTGTCAAAAACAATAGCGACTCATATCTCTAAATTAGATCAGTCGTCAAAATTAAGTTTTCAAATTCCATGCTGACAGTTATGTCGGTATTGAGATGATTTAAACAAAATATGCCGACTTCTGATACAAAGTATACAGGAAAAATCTAGAAGACTCTACTATACTGACAAAAGACTCTACTATTCCAACAGATTTATCATTAAAATAAAAAAACTATACCGACTTTTAATTAGAAAATTGATAGAAAAAAGTATATGAACAATGTAATGCCGACAGAAGAGTCGAGCATGCCGACAGAGGACTCTACTATGACGACAAGTAACCTAGGAATGTCGACTAACATTTTACCAGCTGACCAATTGTTCTTTCTAAATATTAATTGCACTATGCAAATCAAACATAGAAATTAAACTAACAATCCTTAGTGTTACGATCCAAATAAGAGCACCATAATTCAAACAAACCAAACTGAAACCAATTTAACATTGTTTAACGGGACCCAAAGAAAATAAGTTCTACATTTTTCAAAGCAAACAAATATAAATCACTCCCGCATAGGCTTCTTCGACGCCCGCTTCTTCTTTACACCAAACAACTCCTTCGCTTGGACATCCTCAACCTTCTTTAGTTTTTCATCGACCCGACGCATTTCTTCAAGGGTCAGCGCCTCTCCTTTATCAACTTTACAACTAAAGAGCTTGCTAATGCCACGGATTCTCTTCCACTATTTTTCATATTCATACATACAACATATAGTTATTATATAAGAAAATAATGCATCATTTGCCATTTGAATAAGAATACGACATATAAACCAAAAAATAAAAGTATAAGAAAAAAAATACATACCACCATTGGTAAAAGCTTTGTGAGTGAATCATGAGATTGAGAAGAAGTTGGAGTAGGGGTTGGCTTCTTTTTTTTTCTGGGGAGGAACTTTAAAATTTGTCGGACATACCACGTAACCATGACCGAATTCTCCGATTTTCCTGTTATAGTAGGGTTCCGATTCACCATTGACACTAACAACCCAATCACTCGCATTCACCTGACAATCAATGAGCCTATTCCTCCAATTTTTATGGATTTGTTTTGGTGTATAGGCTACGACCATTTTGGATGAGCTTAAACTACACTCATCAAATTGATGCAAGAAAATATAATTTGGAGGATATAAAACACTACACATTTGGTGGTACCCTACTTGCCTTATTATACAAAAATGATTGTACATGAAAAATCCTCCTGGGTGAACAACGGTCCGTTATAAAAGGCAACATCATTATTCTTTTGGATGTAGTGGTGCTCTTCTGTATCCTCTTTGTAAGGATCAAACACTACCTTATCAACCGTTATCGCATCGAATGTCAATCTCATTTCTAATTGTTTATTGTTTCCTGGCTTTGGACCCCATTTGAATTGGTATCTAAGAGATCTAGGCCGCTCTTGTTGTGGCTCCCAATTAGGATTGATAGTAAAATATTATTTCCTTGAACAATGTTGGGAAGTGTTCATACGCCTATATCTATGTCAAGATAATAGAGTTTATAAGAATTAACATGATGAAAATATACTTGAAAAAACAAAGGAAAACAACGATTAAATTATTTCGAGCCTGGAGGATGAGATCTGGGAATAAGGAGTCTCTGGCCTCGTAAGCTAGATTCATAATCCTGACAAAGTCCCTGCAGGTCGTCTTAGAGGCCTTCCACATCTCACTCAACAAATGTACAACCACTGCAGTGCCCTACGAGTAGTTGGGGACCTGATCCAAAGGATGCAACAATTGAAGAAAGTTGGCATTCACCCGGTTTCCACTAGTGTCAGGGAAGATCCTAATGCCCAAGATATACAACATATAGGCAGCAGCTCTACGGATAATATTTTCGGGACCCAATCTTCCATTCTCTTCTCTCTCCAGTGTCCTCCAAAGGTTTCCTTGAGCATCTTGAGTTTGAAAGTGTTGGTAGTATAACCACTATTGGTACGGACACTTTGTCTTGAAGTGTCGACGTCCCAACCGAACAAATCCTTGGTTAGAACATGTAACTGCTCCCATCCCAAGTCCTTGGCGTAATTTCCTTCTGTAACAGTTGTACCTCGCAATTGAAGGCCTAAAATTTTTGAGCATCATCGGGGGGGTCAAAATCATCTCTCCAAAGGGGAAATGCATGGTATAGGTTTCTCCGTAAAACCGCTTGAAAAAACAATTCACCGTGACAACATCATAATTCATGTAACTAGTAATCGTAGGATACAAACCGGAATGTTCAACTAAGTCTCTAACACCCTGACATTCCTTATCCAAATCCCAAACAGGCACCGATTGGTGTCTGCATACACGCATCCTTGTGATCCTACAAAAAAAAACAAAAACATAAATAAAAAATCATGAATCCTTTAATCCTTAAAAGAAAACATAAGGTGGTTCATCTTATATATGTTGAGTATATTGTATGAGGCGAAGAGTCTTTGTATCTGAATAACAAATCTTTCTCTAGTGGTTCACCCTATAATTTTCCATCTTCACGAGGAGGTAGGATATCTTCAGGATCAAGAATATGAGTGTTTTTATCTTTCGTTTATTCTTCTTCAAATCCCACCTAAACCGCTTTCGCTTTCCCTTCCCTTTCCTTTTTGGAGGCGGAACTACATCACATACATCCTCCTCATCATCATCATCATCAACCACTTTCCCTTTCCCTTTCCCTTTTGCAGGCGATACTACATCAGCTACATCCTCTTCGTCATCATTATCTTGGGTCCCAAGAAACTCTGCTACATTGGGTTCCCGGATTATTAATTTACCCTTGTCCCTTGGGACATGCTCAGTACCTCTGTTTCCAGCACCTTACGATGACGAATGGAATCAGGAGGAGTGTTCCCTGTTGAAGCGCCAACTTCCTTGGTAATCTTCTTAGATGCTTTCTTAGGAGCAAAAGGTTCCTTTGTATTTTCTATGTATGTATTACCTTTTGATCTAATAATCCATAAAAAGAACCAACTAAATAAGCATTTTATGTTTCACAGTCGGTATTGAATTAATCTCAGTCAGCATGGGATAAACCACAGTCGGCATTGTTGCTTAAAAATCGAGCATGCCAATTGAGAGAAGAATTACACTTACACTATACATGTTTAGTCGGCATATAATAAGATGCAAAGAAATTAAACCGACTAAGAAGTTTTCTATATAGAAAACTTGTAAAGTTTCAATCGGCATTGTCATAAAAATCAAAAACCATACCGACAGAGGACATGCAAACTTTCTGAGTGTATGCCTATGGCCATCAGTAGATTCTTCAAACTAAAAATTAAAAAACTCAATACCGACAGTATCAGTCGGTTTGGTATTCAAACCTAATATTCAACAAAACAATACCGAAAATCTACGTCGGTATGGTATTCATCTAAAAATTAATGCCAACAGACACAATCAAACTAAAATTGAAGATTTGATTTTTCAATTCTAACCTATTTTGACAAGTCAAATCATCAATAACACTAAATAAATGATTGGGAACCACTTATTTTCTCATTGAAATCATTTGATTGAGCGTTAGATTATCCTCCTTCTCTTCTTCTTTCAATTGAGTTACAATTGATGCTAACTTATCTTTAAGATTTTGTTGCGCTTTTCTTTGAACCGTCGCAGCGATTCCGGAATTAGGTTTAGGTCTAAACACTGTTTCGATCTAGCCATGTTATATTTATAGATGTAATGAATCAACAAATTTTTTTTGTGAATTCAACAATTAATCGCCGATGAAAACGATCGTTTATGGAGAAGTTATGAGGTAGTTAATGTGAAAGAGAGAAATGAGGAGAATGTGGAGAGAATAAAGGGAGAAGAATTAAAACGTTTTTGATTTATCCCACAAATTGGGGGATAATTGATTAGGGATATTATTAAGATTAGGGATAAAGGGTATCATAGTAAAATCACCACTACAAAATATCTTCTAAAACCCCTTAACAGGATTTCTAGGTTGGGTCAATCCAAAGTATCCCCCAATTAAACGTCTATTTTTTAACCTATGTATTGTTTTATCATTTCCATTTCTAAAATCTTATACATAAGCTTGAAATACTCTCTTTCAAAAATTAATTATTGGAGCATTTTTTCCAATATTTAGATCAAGGCTAACATTCAACCAAGCTTTTGTAATAACTAAATCTTCATTTATATCGTACAACGTCATACTTGTAAGAAAATTATATAAACTGAAAGAAGGTATGAAATGAAAAAATTTAGAAGAAACGGTGAAGAAATTTTAAGATTTTGGGGTGGGTTGATTTGAATAAGAAAACTCAATTTATTGGGAAATTTTAAAAACTAGTCGTGGACTGCAATTCGGATCGACGTTTATTTATATATCGTTGATTAAAACGAGTCATTGTTTATCGAACGGATGTGAGATGGAGCGGCATTCGACATTCGGCAATCATTTCCTCAAAACCCATTCAATCTCGATTATTCATCATTACGACAACACTCATACTATATCCCTCGAGCTCCACCATCAATCATTATTCATCGTTCACTTGTATGTCAGAGAGAATTCTGATTCTCTGTTTTCTTATTTTTGCTCGGTCACAGAAGCTCTTCTTTTTCCTCTCAACTTGGATCTTATCACAAATCACAGCCAATGGCAGCAACAAACTACATAATTAAACAATCATCGGTGATAACAACATCAAGACCTCAACTGATTTTAAACTCCATTATCAAACTTTTACATCTGATTCCTTCTCCTATTAGCTTTGAAATATCTCCATTTTCTTCCAAATTGATGGCGTCAAAATCATTTCCCATTGTGAGTACCAAAAAGTTGCTCTGACACGTGGCAGTAAATTGCGGAGCACAAGATGTCCTGATGCATGGATCGAAATGCTGAGGGATCGTACCAAGGTTCGAAGCAGGGATCGAACCAGGGATCGTACCAAGGTTCGAAGCAGGGATCGAACCATGGATCGAACCAGTCCCGTAGGATAAGAAGATTAGATCGACAAGT
>JAJJMC010031495.1:1445589-1471215 GCA_023531435.1 Papaver californicum
AGACACAAAATCGAATACTAACTCACTAGAAATTAAGGTGCAATTTAGACACTAAAATGTGTCTATCAGTGCCACTTTTAGTCGCTATAACGGTTATAGCGACTTAAAACGAGTAGTCGCATAAACCCATTTTTTTTGTAGTGCTGGCTTCCCTTATAGACTCCCTTAGGAATAAATGAGCGCGCCTTTAGTAATTTATGCTTTTGACAACTATTTTTCTTCTAAGTTGCTTCATATGCTCTTGGATTACTTCCATTTGTATCTAATTTCTTTTCTTACATAATTAACTGTCATTTAGTTTCTCTTGAATGATTCATCTAATAAAAAAAATATAAATAAAAAATAAAAATAATATATAATATATAATAATTTATAAGAAAACAATCAAACAATAATTTACAAGAAAACAAACAAATGATAGTATGAATTGTCAATAAAAATATACACTTACTAGAAATACACATTCTGACTAAACAAATCTATATATCTTGTGTGCTAAACAGATATACATGCATATGTGATGTGTAAAAAGAAGGTATACACATTATATATCTTGTATACTTGGAATCTACACATTTCTGTAGCCTAACACAAAAAAGAAAAATACAAAGAAAAAAAAACAAACCTCTGACAACTGCAAGTCCAGAGTTCAAGGTCCACTTATGGGAATTTTAAGTTATACCGCAAGTGCACGGTTGTCGATGAGACAATATGCAAGTACGGTTCGTTCCACAGGAATTTTAGAAACTGCAAAACCTAATTTTTAATTAATTATTATGCTAAAACAAAGAAATTTTTTTTTAGGAATTTAATTAAATAAAATAACTATGAAATTAATTAACTACAAGTCTAGGGTTTCGGATTCTACTACTTCTGATGTTGGTAATTCAAACTTAATATCCTAAACATAATACTCTCAAATTACTCCAAAAATATTGAACCCAATCTCATATTTTGGAAAATACAACATTTAAATTTTTTAATATGACTTTCGTCATCTCAAACAGATATAATCTCCTTAACTTACGAAAAATCAACTGCCTAAAGATCATCAGTGTCCTTGGATAGACTAGCCACAATTTCCCTAATTTCTAGATCGTCAGATTCTTGAAAATGGTCAATTTCTTCTTCTAAGTTATAATCAGGTGGTGCATCCTCACTCACATTTAAGATCTCTATGATTCTATCTTCTTCGACAGGGACTATGGTCTTTGAATTTTTAGACTCTAAAACACTAGTCTCAGGATAAACTCGTTCCTCTAAACCATCATCGTCTCCATAATAACAAGAAAATATTTCAGCGTCTATAACAATGGTATCTCTAGTTAAAATCCCTTTCCTCTTGAATAGGTAAATAATCATTAATATTATTAGGATCGGAACTAGAGACATCATTATTATCATGAAGCTCAAATGGTGTAATTTTTTTTTGATTATTATGACTACGGATTTCAATTTCCTCGTCAACAGTATCCTCATCATCATAATAATATGAAGATGATTTAACCTTATCTAAATAAGTAGTGTCTTCAATTCTAACCTCGCCCTCTAAATTAGGTAAGTATTCAACATTAGTATCAAGGGTACAATCGGAAAAACTGTTTTGGCAATTAAGTTCATTTGGAACAATACTAGCAACTAACCGTTTTTCTTCAATGTCCTCATCTAAATGTGTATTAAGTTCACTAAGAGTTTTACACATAGCTTCAAGTCTTTCTGTTATCTTCCGTCCATTTTCATCTAATTGATTGAGTGTATTATTCCAAGAATCAGACGAAGAGTAAGAAATTTTCGAAGTTTCCATGTAACGTTTGAGGGCATCTTCTAAAGATGAAGAACTAACATTTTTCTCAGTATAATATTGCCCCTTTACCCGTTCGTACGACTGGTGAATGTGCGAATAGTAACTGGGATCACTATGGTATGAACCATAACCTTCAGAAGGCTGGTAATGGTCCCAAGTACTATCTACACTGTGGTTATAGTACGGGTAATGTCCATTTTAGAATTCAGGCTGATATTCATTAAATTGGTCCTCATAATAGTAGTTCGACATTTTTTTTAAATGCACGTGCAAATGCATGTTCGACTAAAATAGGTAGACTCATGTTACCTTAGCAAAATATACCTACATTCAAAGACTGGTCAAAGGTACAGGACTAAGGCTCGTGGTGGTTCGGCTGATAACGCCCAGAGGGTTCATCTTACTATCCCACGTGTTTTCCTAAAATTCGGTGCCGGAAGATACAATTGGTGTGTGCAAGTTTTTTTGTTTTTTCATATATATAAAAAATAAAATAAATATCTAACAAAAATATACAAAAGAAATATTAATTTCCTAATTTACTTATTTACAAAATAAAAATCTGAAAATAGAAATTAAAAATAAAATTGGGATTATAGTAACTTTTTTTGGTAGGTAATTTTTCACATTAATTGCAAAATATTATCTGCACAACAAAGCTAAAAAATCCGCAGGTAAAATATAAAATAAATATAAAATAAATCTTAAACTAATTAACACAAAATTAAATAAAAATTAAAAAATTCCAAATCCCCCACAGCGGCGGCAAAAACTTGATGGAAATCTTAAGTTGTACCGTAAGTGCACGACTGTCGATGAGACAGTATGCAAGTACGGCTCGTTTCACAGGGATTTTGGAAATTGCAAAACCTAGTTTTTAATTAATTATTATGCTGAAACAAAGAAAATATTTTTGAGGAATTTAATTAAATAAAATAACTATGAAATTAATTAACTAACAAATTAACTACAAGTCTAGGGTTTTGGATTCCACTATTTCTGATGTTGGTAATTCAAACTTAATATCCTAAACACTATACTCTCAAATTACTCAAAACAATTTTGAACCCAATCTCATGTTTTGGAAAATACAACATTTAAAATTATCTATATGACTTTCGTCATCTCAAAAAGATAAAATCTCCTTCGCTTATGAAAAATCAACAACCTAAAGACTATTCAGTACAATTAAATCGAAACACATTTAGAAGAGAAACTATTAGCCGTTAAAAAGCACAATTGAAAAGAGAGTAATTTATGTCTAAGAAATTATATAATAAAATTACTCATCAAAACTAGCTTCATCTCTAACCCTAGAAAAAATATTTAGCTACTCATGACAAAAAGAATGGAAGAAACTATAGAAGAAACCATTTTATTGACAATTTTAAAAGAAATCATAATAAAGAACTGACCAGAGGTGTCGCGCAAAATGAATAGAATGTTTTAATGATTTTACGTGTGCTTATATGCGCAGTTGAATAAAGCACATATTTTTAGTGTATTAAAGCCCAATTCTGTCGCAGGTACTGTTCAAGAAACTGTTGCTAAAACCGTGGAGTAGAAGAGTATAGATCACAGTTTTTAACAACAGTTCCTATCTTTAGCAACGATTTCTTCAACCTAATTTTCTGCAACGGTCTCTTGAACCTTTTTGTCATGGTTTCTTCATCTTCTTTATGAGAACTTGATTTTTTTGGATTTTTTTCTTAAGATTTTCTGGCCTCTGCGAGTCTCTTCCTAACTTTTTTATCGACTTCTATTATATATTACAACGACCAACAACGTGCATATCCCCTCTAAATCCTTTCTTTTAGTGAGAATCAAATCTCAGAAATAATTTCTTTCTCGGTCTGTATTTTTTTCTTTTCTTAAAACTCGATGCATTCTTCCCTGATTTATTTGATGCGGTTGTATTGCTTCTCCAAAAGGAAACAAACTCAAGTGAGATTGGAAATATTATCCTATATTTCACGTAAGTTATCTTTCTCCTTGATTTCTTCGAGAAACAAATATCAAACAAGATTGTGTTTTGATTTGGTTTGATTTTGTGTCCAAATTAAACTCTTAATAAGGCAAGATGATATACGTCTCTTAATTCCTTAAAAATCTTAAAAATTAACTTCCAAATATTTTCCATATCTTCGTTGTTCTGAGAAGAAGAAAATCCCTCCAAAAAGATATCTTTCGAAAAGTGGGTTCCCTTGTCCAACTAGTGGATGCCTTTAACCAATCTCTTGGGGTGCCTTTATCAATTTTTGAGGGTGCCTTTAACACTTTGAAAGGCAATTTCTCCACCATTATTTATTCTACAAAAATACCTAAAAACACTTAAAATAACATTATTAGTACAAATATCAAGTAATAGCAATATAAATATGAGTTCAAATAAGACACAAAATTGTGTCTATCATCCATGGTATGAGACGTTTCGCTAAAAACTTCATATACAGTAGGACTAGCCACCAACGCTTTCCAAGAAAAACCTTTATCTTGAAGCTCCTCAAGCTTTTTCTCATTCTCTGGATTTAGTAGAGTCATCATCTAAGCACCATACTCACGACGCTTTGCCCTCATGTCCATCACTTGCATCCTAATCTGAAAAAAGAAAGCATATGAATGTACCAACAGAACAAAACAAGAAACAAAAGCAAAAAAAATAAATGAAAAGAAAGACTGACCTGAGCTAAAAGAGCAGATGCGCGCATCTTCATGTGAACTCTAATCCATAATTCAGCTGCTTAATTATGAGGATTCTTCATAACTTCTTCTTCTTCAATCAAACAAAAATAAAGCTCGTTGGATACTTTTGATTTAAATCATGACCCCGGCACCACAAGTATGCTCATAATTACAAGTCGTAACTCGATACATTTCATTCTTTTCATCGATAACAACTTCATGAAATTTCCACCCTCACACTTAGCCGAAAACCTAAAAGGTTCATTGTTTGTGATAACCGTGCTGAAACTAGTTTGAAGATGGTAATTTTTTTAAATAATCCTAACTTCCTTTAATCCATCAACAAACACATGACCAACCTCACCACAGACCTTAAGCCAACTATCAGATAATAGAGGTTTTGTACGTTTATTCATGTCCTCTAGATACTTTCCTACTGCTTCATAGTTTCTCGTCAAACTAGTAGAAGCAAAAGTAACAACATAATAAGACCTAGAGCTAGATGAAGAAACATGACTGACATTTTATAAAATATATCTAACTAAACCTCTTCTTACTATGTATAACGGATGTGAGCGCTTGAAGTGAGAAATCACAGTCCACGGGAAAATCTTGCCCAACTTCGTGGAAGAAGAAAGTTATACCAAGGGGATTAAAGTATTTTCATTGCTTGAAATCTTCCTCCTTAAACTCATCAAATTTAGTTTCAACATCAACACGAATAATAATGTAATCTACAAAGTAATAAACAACCGCAATGCAACTCATAACAGCCATAACAACCTGGAAAAAAAAATCCAAAAAAAAAAATTCAATAAAAAAAATTGACGCAATTCACGAGAGGTTGTTGTCCCCTCGTGAGAAATATATTCAATGCGACAAGTTAAAGGGATATGTGTAATCAACCACTCTACAAAAATGAGCCTAACAATTGTATTACAACATATCTCTATTATACTCAGAAGTTACACATTCTATAAAAAACGTATGTACTCAAAAGTTACGCATGTATTTTTATAGCATGTCTACTCAGAAGTTACAAATGCTCACGAGTACAAGATTAACAACATTTCATACATACTTAAGCCAAACTGCAAAACGAGCACGAAAAACAACAAAGGCATTCCGACATCATTAAAAAGAAACACAAAATGAGCAAGGAAAGACCAAAAACATTTCAGACATCATTAACATTGCCAAAAATGAAAAAACAAATCTCATGTATGTACAAGTATTAAACTAACTGATGAATCAACATTTATAAACAAGTATTGGCTTCAAAAACCTTCAGTATATTTATATCATTTATCTTTTTGAGCCGGTTACGATACGTTTCTCAGATCAAATATGCAACATCAATATGACAACAATCAAAGTGCTAGTACATTCAAAAAAAAATCAAAATATAAAATTAAAAAGAAACATCAATAGATCATAAAAAAAAAAATCAAAATCGAAATAAAAATCGAAATTATGAAACAAACAACTACAGAAGCAACAACAACGCAACAAACAAAAAATATGTTGTTCATCATCTCTAATATGAAAAAAAATCGAAATCGAAATTGAAATTAAAACAAACAATAACAATAGCAAAACAAAACTATTCAAAATGTAACTAGACTTGTTTTTTTTCTCAAACAATACAATTTATTCTCCTTCTCAGGTATAAAAAAAAATCGAAACTAAAAACAAACAACGACAACATCAAAAAAAAATTAAAACATACCTAAATTATGTTGTTTTTCTTCTCAAACAATGTTATGTCTTCCTCTTCTCTTCTCATATCTGTAAAATACGAAATCAATTGATTCCAGCTCAGGAAGGAAAAGAGATTGAATGTGATAAATGATTTCAGAGGGACTAATTTCACTTGGGAAACACAATGGTTTCAAAGAACAAGAAAGAAAATATTTTCGTATCGGTCCATACGATTGATTATTTGTTGTTAAACAATATTTTCAAGGAAAAAGAAAGTCAGTATTTTTGGATCGGTCTATTAAATTGACTATTACTTGTTAAACGTTAGAATTTTGGTTTGTGTAAAATGTAAGTCAAACTCCTTTCTGGCAACTTGCACCAATTCTACCGACGTTGTCGGTCAATAATAGATCCTATGATTCATATTATTGGGGTTGTAGATTTTTTTATAGGGACTTAAAGGATGACAAAATAAGGTCATCTTGTAAATAACCCCAATGTCCTTTATCCAAATATTTTTTATAATACCTAGACTACCCTAGGTTAATTAGTGATAATTAACTTAATTAACTAAACTAATTAAGATTAGTGATTGGATTAGATTAATAAAGTTTTAAAAAAATAATTTTATTTAATTTCTAAAATCAACAAAGGGGACATACG
Organism: Papaver californicum; assembly: GCA_023531435.1. Lineage (NCBI taxonomy): Eukaryota > Viridiplantae > Streptophyta > Magnoliopsida > Ranunculales > Papaveraceae > Papaver > Papaver californicum. Next base: position 1,452,440 of record JAJJMC010031495.1, read on the forward strand.
CCCCTCACCTTTATTTTTTTCAGAACTACTGACGGCTTGGAATTAATCATTTCTTAGTCGTAGTTCATTTATGGCTGGGAATTCATCAGTTCCTAGCTGTAATATGTCTGTATATGAAAATAAATCGGCTAGGAATTAATCATTTTCTAGTCGTAAATAACCTAGCTGTAAGTAGTTCATTTAGTCTGGGAATTCATCAATTCCTAGCCGTAATAGGCTTGTACTCGGTATGAAAATGAGAAATTTATCATTTTCGAGCCGTAAACAACAAAAAATTACTATCCTACGCTGGGAAATGATTAATTCCTAGCTGTAAATAAATTTCTAAATTCAAATCAGCCGTAAAACACCCAATGTCTAGGAATTCATTATTTTCCTAACCGTAGATGAACTACTTACGGTCAGGATAAGATAAACTCCTAGCCATAATGAGTGTTTACGTCTAGGAGTTCATTTATTCCTAACCGTAAGTAGTTTCTGAAATTAAAATTGATTATTTTTTTTATTTTAATATAAATCATAAAGGAAAAGAGAAGTAGAAGAATATATATATTTTTTTAATAAATAACTATTATATTTAAGTTTATTTATGAAAGAAAAGTATTTAATTTTCATTATAGATTAGATCTTTTATCCACATTTAGAATGTTTAAATCCTATACATCCCTGAAGAACAAGGGCTGCAGCACAATAATGGGTTTCCAATAGTAACGGTGTTCGTGAGAGGTGGTTGAGATATGCGTATTCTCACTGATATACTTACCGAAGATATTCTTTGTATGCCCCAAATAGATTTTGTGCCGCAAACAAGTAATAGAATATTGTTTACCCCATTAACAGGAGCATATGAAGCCCATTCTTTTTGTTTTTTTCCTTCCATATTTATAACGCCGTTGTCCCATCCTTCTCTGTTGTTTTTTCGCTCGAAAAAACCGCCTCCTCACGTTCTGATAGTGGGATCTAAAAGTGATCCTCTGCTAATCCCAAGGGGATAGGGTCCGTTTTTATGTGAGAGGGTCTTAGCTAGTTTTTTTGTGCAGTTCGTTTAGAAATATTGTTTATTTTCCTCGTGTTTTTCAGGGCGACTCAAAAAGAATTTAAAACGATTTATTTATACTCATTCAATAGATGTAGCTATGGGATAGCCTAATAGTAGGTAAAAGTACTTATATACCTTTCACTAATAAAAATAGAAAACCTAAACTAATTTCATTTCATTTCTAACTCTTCTTCTTCTTTTCTTTTTTACTACCGATTGTGAGAAAAAAAAAATTCTTCTTCTTCTCTTCCTCTTGACTACCGATTGTGCGAAAAAAATTCCTCGTGAAATTTTCAAAACCAATCCGTCGTATTGTCGTTAATCCCCGTACCAAATCATCGTCGATATTTCAATCTAAAGATGGCTCGACAGAAACAAACAAGTCGTCAATCTGATAATAGTAATTTGCCAAATTTTTGTGGAGAGAATAAGAAACAGAGAGATTGTTGAAGAACATAGTGAAGAACGCGAAGAACACGTAGATGATGATCTAGATACAGAGACTTATTCTGACCATCAGCCTCTCCATAACTATCTAATGGATCCAATAAGGTAAGGGTTACTATTATTTGTGTTTATATTGCTTGAATTGAATAAAATCGTCACTAGAATTTCTAGGGTTTTCATTGAATTGGTAAGAATCGGTAGTTTCGTATAGGTTTAAACTCCCGATTATGAAAGAATTCATAATTTCTCAAGCACATCGACTATAATCGGTAGTTAGATTTAGTCATTAACTGCCGATTGTCTTTTTGTACCAAAAATTAGGCTTAATCGGTAGTTAATTTTTTAATCTAACTACCGATTATATTAGATGGTTTCGATGTAGATGAATATAGTTCTGAATCAATCGGTAGTTTCGTATAGGTTTAAACTCCCGATTATGAAAGAATTCATCATTTCTCAAGCACATCGACTATAATCGGTAGTTATATTTAGTCATTAACTACTGATTGTCTTTCTGTACCAAAATTTAGGCTTAATCGGTAGTCAATTTTTTTATCTAATTACCGATTATATTAGATTGTTTCAATCGTTAGATATGTAGTATCTGTTACTTCCGATTAAAATATTTTGAAATTAAAAAAATATTAAGGCTACATCATAATCAGTAGTTATGTGTGATTATTTTCTCTCGATTATATTTGCCTTAAAACCTTTGATTTCTCTTTACCTAATTGGTAGATAGGTTTTGTATTTGACTTCCGGTTGTTTTGTAATCGTTGTTATTGTGTTTATTTGACTACCGATTATATGTGTGTCCACAGCTTAGAGTTTTCTGATCCAATTTTTATGCATAATCAGGAGATAATCTAGGATCCGAGCTACCGATTATGAACAATCGGTTGTTAGTTTGTTTATTTGACTATCGATTATATGTGTGTCCATAGATTAGACTTTTATGACCAAAAATTGTTGCATAATCGGGAGATAATCTAGGACCCGAGCTACCGATTATAAATAATCGGTTGATAGTTTGTTTATTTGACTACCGATTATATTGCGTCCATAGCTTATACTTTTACGGCCCAAAATTGTTGCATAATCGGGAGATAATCTAGGACCCGAGCTACCGATTAGGAACAATCGATTGATTTTTATGTACTTTTTCTACAGATTATGTAGTGATTAAACGGTGTCTTACGAGCTAATTGTTCTTTACTTTCTTTTTTTAGGGAAAAGAGAGCTAAGCAAGCCCAAGATACAATTGTTTTGGGGCCTCGTCGTGAAGGGGGTAAGAAAGTAACAGCTAGTACAAGAAGAGAAAATAGCGCTAGCGGAATCTATATCACCGAAGGAACTCAACCAAGTTTACAACCAAGTGTTCCAGGAGTTAGAAACCAAGAAGAAGGAGAACCAAGTGCTCCACAAGTTGGAAACCATGAAGAAGGAGAACCAAGTCTACACAAGGAGAAGGACAAGGTACAAAGAAGATAATTAAGAAGAAAGGAGGACACCAAGTCCCTGCCTCTTTGAAGATGAAAGGTATTGAAGCAGGCCAAATCCCTGGGTTACCAAGAGATGGAGGAGATATGTTATTTGGATACAAAGACTCATGGGACAAAGAAATTTATTCAACTGAGGTAATAATTATAAAACACCATTCTTAAGTTATTGGCTTTTTATTCATAGAAGTGTTAACGACTATTCTAATTATTTTATAATTCGTCGTGTATATTAGGACCATTCTCATGCAGTTCGTCTACTCAAATCTACAACTGCATCTAGAAAAATGAAAGACTGGCCGTTAGATGGTGAGTGTGAAAGGTTCAAGCAAATTATTTATCACTCGGGGTTATCTACTGATGCCGAGAATTCAATGTTAGAGCATGACCAGGTGTCGATATCAGCCTTCCTGGAGAGAATGTATCCTGAGACCGACACCTTCCATATGTCGTTTAGAGAGATGACGATCACCCCAGATGATGTGGTGCAGCTTTTTAGTCATGCTGACCATGGTACAAATGTCAAGTTTGATTATGTAAAGCAGTTAAGCTGGGAACAACTTTATTTTTACACTCAGAAGTGCCTTGGTTGGGATCAAGCGACATCCGACATTGAGTTCAACTGGTGCTTTTGTTACAAAATTAGACAGTTCAGCATTACCCACTTCATAAATATGTTCAAAGGCACCAAAGATAAAGAAGAAATGAATCCAGAGTTTAGCGACGACGAAGTGAATTTTGCAGCCACTGCATATCTCCTCTGTGTTTTGGGATGTGTCATTTTCCCCAATTGTAGTGGCAACCGGGTCGACGCCAACCTTCTACAACTTTTGCGTCCTTTCAATAAATTTCGTGATTACTCGTGGGGTACCGCATGCCATGCGTTATTGATGGAAGAGTTATGAAATGCATCGAGGGAATTAACTAGCCAGATTGCCGGGAATGTGAGCCTACTACAGGTATTTTGGTTCTTTGATTGTTATTTATTTTTTCTCTTTTAAGAATCAATTTTCTCATACTTGGTTTGATACGTACACTAGACATGGATCTATGACCACTTCCTGTTCCTCGAGTTTGCCAAACAGAACCCGATATGGGAGAAAGGAACACCCAGAGGAATAAAATACATCTTCGACAACAATCGTTCAAGGTCAAATGAGCAACAATTGATTTATTTGAGTAGGAAATTAGACTTCATGACGTCCAAAGATTATGCTTTGATCCATACAAGGAAGACCGAGCTAGTGGACATACATCGAGAAGGTCTGAGTTGTCGTTTTATTATGGACCTTTGTGGCACCCCATAGGATATGTTATGTACAATGCCTCTAGGGTTATGCGTCAACTCGGTTATGTACAAGAAGAACCTTGGAGTCATATGCGTCGCAATTTCAAATTGGACGTGGAGAATTGTGTATGTGGTAAGGACTTTATCACAGTAGTTTACTCTGGTAACCCATCTGTTGAAGATTGAAATAACAAGATACAATATTTGATCAACGATGGGAGACCTGTCAACCGAGGTGATGAAGTAGATCCAGGCTATATGGAATGGTAACGGGAGCATTCTCATTTTCATGTGATCCGTGAAGATAAAGGATAGACCACCAAGGTTTCCGATTATACTTGTATCATAAAAGACAAACCTTCTCGTTATGAAAGGATGGTACATAATGTTCTTTCCTTTTGATTTTAATATTACGACTCAATATTTTAGATAATAATTGTTTGATTGTTATTGCATAAAAACATAAAAATAGGTTTGCGTTTTTCTCCAAGAAGATTGCTGGGTGTATAAAGGCAGGGGTGCCTTTATCAATTGAGAAGATGAAAGAGCATAAAGACCTAATGGATAACATTGATAATAAAGCTTATGCAAGTAAGTTTGGGGAGAAAGATTCGAATAAGCCTAAGAGGCCAACAACAAAGCCCAGTAAAAGATTTCTTGGTTCATCGAGTGCTGATGGTGAAGCCAATGTCCATGATGCTGAAAGATATGTCCCTAGTGCTCGTCGTCCTCGTACTAAAACCAAAAAATCTAGAAATTAGATTGTGGTTGTCTTGTTAGAGAACATCATTTTCAATTGATTTGCAAGAAACTTGTTTAATGTTCTAACATTATATTTACTTTATGGATGATGAATGGATTACTTTATGGATGATGAATGGATTTTAGGTTCTTTTTGTGAATTATCGATTGGTTTACAAGAGACTCATTTTTAATAAGTAACTTTGTTGAAATTTTACATTACAATCGGTAGATAAGTGATTTGCATCACCTACCGATTAAGCTTGTTGATCCACAATCGGATGATAATTATCAACCGATTACACCTGCTGATCTAAAATTTGTTGATAATTATCTATCGATTACACCTGCTGATGGAACTGCTTGGTTTCAGGACATATTTTACATTATAATCGGTAGTAAATAAAGTTTCATATACTACCGATTATGGAGTATGCAAATGTTGGAAATTTGATAGGTTTTTCAATTTTGAATTTGGGGCAACATCTACAATCGGTAGTAAATATATTTTCTTAGACTACCAATTATGGAGTATGAAAATTTTCAAAATTTGATAAATTTTTCAATTTCGAATTTTGGGCGACATATATAATCGGCAGTTAATAAAGTTTCATAGACTACCGATTATGGAGTATGCAAATGTTGAAAATTTGATAAATTTTTCAATTTTGAATTTGGGGCAACATCTACAATCGGTAGTAAATACATTTTCTTAGACTACCGATTATGGAGTATGAAATTTTTTGAAATTTGATAAATTATTTCAATTTCGAATTTGGGGCAACATCTATAATCGGTAGTAAATAAAGTTTCATAGACTACAGATTATGGAGTATGCAAATGTTGGAAATTTGATAAAATTTTCAAATTTAAATTTGGGGCAACATATACAATTGGTAGTAAATAAATTTTCTTATACTACTGATTATACCTGTTGATTTCTTGTTGACAATATTCAACATAATCGGAAATACAATGTAATTATCTACTTCTGATTGTTTAAATCAGAAGATAATGGTGATCCCGATACTTCCGATTGTACAATATAATGTTGACAAAAAACTTTCTCCATGTTACACAATGACGATAACACAAAAAACATAGCAATGTTTAAAATACTTGTTCAACTAAACTACTCATCATCCTCGGTCAAATCATTTGGGTCCTTGACAAAGTTTGTTAAACGATCGCAACGTTCCATGTTGGACTCGTATTGCTTCAACCACTCCTTGTAATGCTTAGTTAGGAAGTAATCCGACCACCTACTTGATAGACACATTTTAGTGTCTAAATTGCACCTTAGTTTCTATTAAGTTAGTATTCAATCTTGCAAATATTACGTGTTTTTATGCTTTTGTAGGTACATTTGAAGAATAAAGATTTGTGGAAAAATTGGCTCAAAAAGTGATAAAGGCACCCAAGGACAAGTGTTATTGGCACCCCAAGAATGGATAAGGGACACCCTAGGATCGGCCGAGTCAACCCAGCGGGTCAACCAGGCGAGTCAACCCAGCGAGCCAGCGAGTCGACTCAGCCGATTCAACTCATCGGGAAGAACTGGATACTACTGGACGTGTTAAATTCAAGTGATTCGCAAGTTTCTTTTGCTTCCAGATTGTTCCAAACATTAATAGATATCCCACACAAGTCAGAACAATCGAGAATCAGCAAAAGATCCCGTGAAATCAGCTCGGAAATCATGTATATGGCCGGAATCATGTTTCAATTAGGATTGAGATTTATGGGTTGTTTTAGAGAGTTCTATTAGGTTTAGAACTCTCTCTACGGTTTCTACTACCTATATAAACCAAGAGAAGCCAAGAAAAAGAGGGAAAAAAGCCTAGAGAAGAAAACAGAGAATTCCGGTCAATGTTCCGTCGCGCCGACTAGCTGCTGCTACACCGGCCGGCTGTTCTTCATCCACACAGCACCGGAGAAGAAGACTCAGCAACATCTACATCTGTTGCTGATTCAAATATTTCTGTTGCTTATTATTTCAAACCTGTGTTGCTTAAAACTTTCCTGTAACAGCTGAACCTTCTTCTGTAACGCATATACGCGTCTCAAATCAGTTGTTACACCGTTATTCAACTTTGTAATCGATATTTTGAGCAATGAAGAGGTCTTTTGAGCAAGTTTTCTTCACCATGGGCTAAGTTTATTTACTGGGACGATGGAGGAGGTTTATCTTTCAATTTTATGTGGTAAGTCTATTTTTAATTAATTATTTATAATTCTTTTATTATTATTTGCATGGATTTAAATTAGAAAAAAATGGTTTTTATTAAATAGTTGTGTTCTCTTTTGATGGGTCATGCTTAGTTAATTACTCTTGATGTCCCATGCTTAGGATTTACAATTATTCTTCTAGAAAACATATTTTTGGCAAACTTGAATTAAATTGTTAAAAAGAATTACATGATTAATCACATAAATTGTTAGAAATAACTGAACCCTGATTCCTAGTTTTCTCTATATTTTCTAAAAATCATCTCTAGTTTATTTTCCTGATTTTTATTTAATTAGATTAAGTCCAATATTTTCTAAAATCATTACCTTCACAAGTTCGAGAATCGAACACTTTATTTACCACTATTAAAATTACATCCCTACTCAATGGAGGTAATGGACAATCTTCCGTTAACCTTAAACCGATAAAATGATCGCTATTAACCCATGCCATAATGATACTTCTGTCCTTAACTGACTCATCAGAATCCTTCCTTGTGGGCGTAAACGTAACACTCACTCCTAAGAAAGAAGGACATAAATAATGTACCACGCAGTTCAATACATCCGCTAAAAGATACCCATATTTCGGCATTACCATCCAATACTTGGACCCGATTTTCTTCAATCCCTTTCGGCATTTTACATGAGTATGTAACTCTTTGAATTCTTGTTATCTAATATGTCTATCTCCTTCTCTCATCATTTCAATATAGAATTCCTTATCCTCCAATAGTTTAGTGGCCATCTTATTTCTTAAATATTATCATTGGGTGATATTCTCGGTAACCGCCATACGAAAGTCTCCTATTTGTTTCGAAGCAATGTGAAAACCACAGTTTCCATCCCCATCGACATCGTCGGTGGAGAAAACAAATGGTAGAATGAGTAGAGAGAGTTGTTCCAAAAACTCATCGTATATTGTATACGTACCTCGATTTGGTATTCCATGTATAGGTTGAGTTTGACTTACTTGAGAAGGAATCGTAGATACCTTAGGTTTGATTTGTCGTGGGCTTGGTTCACCTTGATCCTTCCTTGTACGATCCATTTTCCTTAGAGCCGACACATCTTGATACCCATCTCCAGTATGCTCATGCCTAGAAAGCTTTCGTTGACTAGATAACCATTCCTTCAACTCTTTTATTTGAATTGACCTTGGTTTTTTGGTATTCAGCCTACCCATCTCCTTTCCTTTCATTGGTTCTTCAACAACCTTTAGACAGGGGTAAAGGGTTTCCTATAAATGGTGCATGAATATTTGTTTTTGTGTCCCATTTGACGTAGAGTAATGCTCGAGTATTTGTGCAAACATTTTCGTTTCCATGAGCGATGCACCATCAACCATCGGGGTGTTTGGAGTGAAAGATAATTGCTTCCAAAAGGGATGAATATCATTAATATAAATTACTTCATTTCAAATCGATCAACCCTCACACAATTATTCTGAACTACAACGCACATCTTCTTTTTTTCCTTGTTGATAAGCCATTCCTTTGCCTCCTCCTTACTTCCAAATGTCTTAATGCGCATATAACAAAATAAATATTATAAGCCTAACCATGTAACATACATTCTTAGAACAAGACAAGAGTGGGTAGGTAGCATACCGAATCATTTGCATAGTGTAGGAAAGTATCAGGACCCTCATATGAAACATGATTAACCGATTCAACAATCTACATAAAATAGCAATGAGTTAGACAACAACAATCGGTAGATAATTATATTCCCGTACTACCGATTAACGATAATCGGTAGTTAATTATATCCCCATACTATCGATTAACAACAATCTGTAGTTAATTATCTTCTCGTACTACCGGTTATAGAAAGAACTCAAGACAAGTTCTGTACACAAAAAAAAAAGGTATAATTGGAGGCTTAATTTGTTAAAAAACAATCGATTAGAAGGGAATCAGTAGATAAATTTGATCTTTAAACTACCGGTTACAAAGTGCAAAAATTTTAAGTTTAATTCATCTCTGGCTACAATCACAATCGGTAGATATGTGATTTTACAAACTACCGATTCTAAATCGATAGATAAATTTTTTTACCCACTACCGATTGTGAAAGATGAAGAGTTAGAAATTTTGTAAGTTTGGAGAGATTCATTTTTGGGGCGAAAATTATAATCGGTAGATAATAAGTATTCCTAAATTACCGATTATGAAAACAAAATTTGAACAAAATTCGTTTGGTGATTTTGATTAATCGGTAGCAATCATTCTTCACGAGACTACCGATTATACCCTAATTTTGGCCCAGGCGTGTGTAGCCGGTAGATATGGTACTCCATTATCTACCGATTCTGGGACGTCCATGGCATTAAATGCATGCAAAAATGAATTTTTTTTTCTGTTAACGATCACATAAAAACGCATACAAAGTGGGTTTTTGAGCTTCTGAACACAATACCTGATTGTTTGATGCATTATTATCTTCATTTTGATGTGATTCATCGTTTTCTCTCGTTAAATCGTCGTCTAGGATTTCTTTCACACTAAAATTTGGATCATCCAACAAATATTCCAAATCGTCATCTCTAAACGTCATTGAACCTTCAATATTATGTTCTTCATGATGTTTCTTACCTTCTTCCTCATACTCATCCATGTTTGTTATTGATTTTAGGTAAAACCTAGTTTTCCTAAACTTCTTCTTCTTCTTCTTCTCTAACACACTCTCTATTTCTTTTCTAAAACTATAACTCAAATAATTTTCTAACACTAACTATAACTAAAATTAACTAACTAATTATCAACATTAACACTAATTAAACAAATATATATTAACCATTAAAGAAAATATATGGATAAGGGGTGCGCTGATATTATTTCTTAGTGTCCTTATTTTATTTTATTAGTCGTCCCAAATTCTTTTTGGGTCGCCCTCAAAAACATAAAGTTTATTTTACTCCTTCCATTTTATAGTCATGTTAATATTCGTTACTTATGTGTTTTTAGAAAATATAAAGTTTTTAAATATTTGTGTTATTAATTAGGAAATATTTTATTTATAAATTTTATTATTTTATTATTCATAAGAATATAATTAAAAGAATACCTAAAAAGTATTTTTTTTTTTTTTCATTAAACATTTTGCAACTTGAAACTATTCAATTTTTATAAAACTGATGGAGTTTTTTAGTTATTTTTTTATCAGCAAAAGTAAGAATTAGAATGAACAGAAAAGAGATCAGAGTGGTTGCAGACCGCAAAAGAGAATCAAAAGACACTCAGTGCACAATGCACCCCAAAAAAAAGGCGTATTAGCTTAGGTTAAAAAAAAACCCAACCAGCCATTATAATCCAGTGATTGTAACAGCTTGTCCCAAATGGTAATATTACAATTGCAAAGGATTAATAAGATAAGTGGGAGTAGGAAGAAACAAATGATAGAAGTTTTATTTGTTCCCAAGGGATTTGTATCTCTTTTACATACTTTAGTGCCACAGTAAAGCATCAAATTATCAGTTTAAATATTTCTCAAGCAGTGCTTTCGAGATGGTGAGGGCATGTCCTCGGGACTTTACAGGATACAGCTCTGCCCCTGATTGCCATTTATTTGAATAAGAAATCCATTCTGTCCTCCATTCTTCCAGCTAAAATTCTGGTTTGCCTTTAAACTTTTTAACAAATGGCGAAAGTATGTGGAGGCTCTTGGCAGATAGTAACTTTCCAACAATCCGCTCCAAAATTTATTTGCTGATCATTACAGTTTTTTTTTGGACATATTAGGATCCACGTAGGATAATAACGAAGACTTGATCATTAGGATAATAGTGGGATAGACAATTTCTCATTTGAGGAAGTAGTTAGTAATATCTTACCATAATCGTGAAGTTTGCTCTGATTGTTTTTGGTGTTATCATACCAGATAGTCACTTGTGTTCTGGCGTTCCATTCATACCAAAGAGAGAAGAAATTAAATTCTGACATCTAATCATTAAGGAGGGAAAATATACGTAAGTAAAGATAGTGGATGGTTTATTGATTCCAACCTGTTGCATCTCGCTTGGAGTGGTTGCAAGTTTTTTTAGCACTCTCCAGCCAGGCTCCTAAAAGAAAATTATCCTCAGAAGCTAAAAGCATATCAATGTGACAATGTCCACGATGAGGTTAGCAAACTTTGCACTAGCGGAACTCAACGCGTTGACATTCTTGTGTTTGAAAGCTGTCAATGAATCCAAATAAACTTGGTTTGCTAGTTTCGATAGTTCTTGTCGAGTAAGGTCGACCAAGTCATATCTGCCATAATAAAAAAACTTTAAAATCAGAGTCAATGGTGAAATCTTACGGTAGTATTTAGGGCTGCACATCGGGTTTGGTGGGTCGGATTTGGTCCCATCCGAACTTGACCCGTCAGTTGGTGGATGATCGTAGTATTCATCCGTATCCAACCCGTCGTAGGACGGGTTGGGTCGGATCTGTCTCGCTATTTTGGCGGGTCGGGTGTGTGGGTCACTCGCCCAGATTCAATGTAAAATTTTTTCCATGACTTGGCTGTTTTTTTGATCCTCACGCGCTCCACCTGATAAACCATTTTAACCAACATTCGATCACCTTAAAATCTAAGTCCCAGCATTCAAAATTATACAATAAAATTAAAGTTTTAAAACCAAATCTTCAACAGTCACATACAATCCTTGTACTTTCTCTCGTGGATCCAGAAGTACAGCAATAAACATCAACGAATTCATTTTTTTCATATTCTCCCCAATACTTGTTGTACTTGAGCAACATTACATCGCTCATGTGACTTAAGAGACACACAAAAGTACATAAGTAACATAACGGAACGGGAGAAGATAGAACAAAAGAGACTTCCTTTTCGTATCAAATCAACGACCAAGATGAAACAACCCTATCTAAACCAAGGGCCAGCAAATAAGGGATTTTCTGACGAGTTGGGCGGGAGGGTCGGATGAGAGAAGGTATCACCCACACCCGGCCCTCCAGAAGGTGGATAAAGAAATTGCCACCCACATCCGACCCGTTTCTCAAAGGGTCGGATACAAATCGTATCAAAACTGACGGATGCGGGTCGGGTATGTGCAACCTAGTAGTATAATGAAATCTTAATGTAAAAATCATCTAAGAAATCTTAAGGTAAAAAACATCGACGAGGATAACATAAGGTAAATGTTGCTCAGGGTGAATTTACAATTTGTTTGCTTGTTTCGATAGTCTTTGGTGAGTAAGGTCAACCAAATCACAACTGCCACCATAAATATGGTACTATCAAGGGTTTTGTATATACGAGGGTATTTTTCAATTTATCTTTTCCTAAAACAAAAGGAACATTCTTTCTCTTAGTGCTTTTGGTTTTTCACTTTCTCCGATGTCAATTATTGGGTCTTATCTTGTGCATTGGGGGCATAAGATAACAAAACCCATTAAATAGTTAAGGAAGGTAATAATACATGCGCTGAAATCTTTAAAGGTAACCGATGGTTAGGTGAATCTTAAGGTAAACATTTTTAAGGGTGAATTTTTAACTTGAGCAATGTTCTCTATAATATATACTTCTGAAGTAATGAATACGAATTGTAATAAGCGTAATCAAGAATGGATGCTACCTATATGTGAGACTTCCTGCAAGACTGTTTCCGGCATCAATGAATAACTGCAAGGCATGAATTACCTCCTCAGTTGAATACCAAAAATGTGGCTGAGGCAAGACAGAGTTTGTTTCTGCAAAGGAGAATCTAAACGTTGTTTCCTGTCTTAAGTGATACTGTGTCTTTCTTTTGAACATATTAGAACCAGAGTCCCATGATGGATCCCGATCTGGAAATTCAACTACGTAATCTTTGGAATGGTCCTGCAAACAGATTGAAGTAAGAGGAATAGAGCGTAATTTATTAGATTATACATTTGCATGACGGCGCTCATTTAAAATCCAAGCATAAATACAAATATCTATTATAGCTCATTCTGATCATAGCTCCGCTTGGAAAAGACGTACATTTCTACCACTAAATATTTTAAACGCAGTGCATGACATTCGATACCTTTGCTTTCCTAATTCAGGCTAAATATAGTCCTACGCCAACAAAGTACGAGAAGGAAAGCGAAAGGCTGTAAAGAAAGAATTGATCTTTCGTTTTATGACCCTTAGACTCTTTCCTTGACAAAGAAAAATATGAGCGGGAAAAGTAAGAGACTGAAAACATACTGCAATTCCATCTGTGCAGTTGTAGACTGTTCGATAAAGAATTTCCCAAGCTGCCTCCATCTGATGAACTTCTTTACCATAACGTCAACGAGAATATGATTTCAGCCATTCCTACAACACAAATGAGGAAGCTAAGCATCAGCTGCAATCTGACACTATTAATGTCTTATCAACGCATGAACATATGTTACAAATCCTTAAAATGACGCATAAACATATGTTACAAAACGTGCAAATAAAGAATATGATGCAACGTTCAGTGTTGAAGTAATGCAATCAGTTCCCTTAAAACATAAGTTGCCAGAGAGAGAGATTGGCACTAAATAGAGTAGTTAGGGACTCTTTAACAGGGTACAACAAACTCACCGAACTGACACTATTTAACCATTCAACTTCAGTGTGCAAGTTCTATAAGCAATACTGTAACAATTAAATTAGTTAATTAGAATTGAGACTTGAGGAAGGGGGCTAGAGTAGGAGACTGTAGAGCAGTCTGTCGATATAAAAGCCAGAACCTGGAACTTTGAACTTCTTGTATTGCTTGATGTCTCGAATTTCTTTTCTTATGTGGATTGCCTTCCTTGTTTGCTTGGTATTAGACTAGTTAAAAGGTAAAACACTCTACATTTTACAACGGCTTTCAAAAATAATCATAGATTATATAACTGGTGTAAGAGCACTTGAACTTTAGAGTTCTTCAATTACCTTAAGCTGAACTTTTTCACTGCGAAATGCCATTTCCGACATCAACTCATAGGCGACAGGGTTCTGTTCAATACCTTCCAGGCATATTCCCACACCAACCTGATAAAGCAAAGGAATGTGAAATCCTCGGTAGCTTGAAGCATAATAGAAGGATGGAAAATTGATGTAGTGGAAGGCAGGCTTTTCTGTGCTATACACACAGTTGTACATATATATATATGAACACAGTGCATCTGATTTTTATATTTAGAGACCTACACTCTATGTAGGTATAGAAATTTAAGAAGATTTATAATGATTATCAATAGCACTTTGTAAAGCATGTTACCATAGTTGAATTTTGGCTGACACGAGCATCAACTGGACCTGTAGAAACAGCATCCAGTATACCATACATCTCAATATTGTTAACTTGAAGTTTCATTGTATTTCGGTATATCTTTTGTTACAGAAAGAATCGAGGTTTATAGCATACCTCGTGAGATATCTTAGGAAGCAAATATTCTAAATCTTGTACATATCCTAAGTATATCAATGTGTACCCTACAAAATATCCTACGTATCTCCTAGGATATTCTAACACTCCCCCTCAAGTTGAGTAATGGGATCACCAATACTCAACTTTCGCAATGCTATGTTGAGGGTTTTTCCACTTACTGCTTTTGTGAGTATGTCTGCTAGCTGGTCTTCTGATCGGACAAATGGTAATTCAATCAATCCTTCTTCTAACTTCTCTTTGATGAAGTGCCTATCAACTTCAACATGTTTTGTTCGATCGTGCTGAACTGGATTCTCTGATATACTAATGGCTTCTTTGTTATCGCATATAAGCTTGCATGCGTTCTGAGGTGGGAATCCAATTTCTGTCATTAGCTTCCTGAGCCAAAAGCACTTCTGTCAATCCTCGAGCAATTCCTCTGAATTCAGCCTCAGCACTAGACAATGCAACCACCTTCTGTTTCTTGCTCCGCCAGGTTACCAGATTTCCTCCTACCATTGTAAAATATCCAGATGTTGACCGTCTGTCAACTCGATTTCCGGCCCAATTAGCATCTGTATAACCTTGCACTTCAAAGTTACCATTCCTTCTGGAGATTACTCCTCTTCCTGGTGACCCTTTTAGATATCGCACAACTCGTATTGCTGCTTCCATATGTTCAACTTGAGGACTGTGCATAAACTGACTTATCACTCCCACATCATATGCTATATCTGGTCTGGTGTGAGAGAGATAGATCAGTTTTCCCATAAGTCTTTGATACTGCTCTCTATTTGCTGGCTTCCCTCCTTCCGTTATTTGAAGTCCATGGTTGATCATAATTGGGGTCTCTATAGGTTTACAGTAAACCATGCCTGTCTCTGCTAGTAAATCAAGAATGTATTTCTTCTGAGATATGAAGATTCCATTTCTCGACCTCAACACTTTAATCCCTAGAAAGTATTTCAGTCCTCTTAAATCCTTCATTTCGAACTCCTCAAATAGCTTCTTTCTTAGTTCTTTGATTTCTTCAGAGTCACTTCCAGTTATGACCATGTCATCTACATATATGATCAGGCATGTTATCAAGTTCCCTCTTGTTTTTATAAACAAAGTATGATGGGAATTACTTTGTTTGTACCCATATCTCTTCATTGCCAAGGTGAACCTGCCGAACCATGCTCTTGGAGATTGCTTAAAACCATACAGAGCCTTCTTTAACCGGCACACCTTGTTTCTTTGAGGCCCTTAGGTAAACCCTGGTGGTCCTTCCATGTATACATCTTATACTAACTCACCATGGAGGAAGGCATTCTTAACATCAAATTGATGGAGGGACCATCCCTGGTTGGCTGCTAAAGAAAGAAGAACCCTGATGGTGTTCATCTTGGCTACCGGAGAGAAGGTTCAGAGTAGTCTACACCATAGGTCTGGGTGTACCCCTTCGCTACCAGCCTCGCCTTGTATCTTTCGATGGTTCCGTCTGCTCTGTACTTGATAGTGAACGCCCACTTACAACCAACTGCCCTTTTTCCTGGAGGCAAGTCACATACTTCCCATGTTCCATTCTTTTATCAATGTTTTTATATCTGCTTCCATAGCTTCATGCCATTCTTTCTTCGACATTGCTTCGTGTACAGTTCTTGGAATCTCCTTAGTGTATAACATTGCAGTAAATACCTTCGCTTGTTTTGATAGGTTTCCTCTTGCAAGATCACTTATCGGATATTTGAAAGCTCGTGGTTTATGTTCTGGTAAGTATCTTCTCGGTGGTATACCTCTGTTTTTTCTTGGTGGCAACGCATACCTATCTTCCTCCTCCTCCATTGCTAGCTCAGTTGAAGGGTTGTTATCAAAGCCAATTACGTCACAGATATGAGGATTAGTTAAGGGGTTTCTTACCTCAGGAGTATCAAACACAAGGGAGTCTCGGGTTGATGGTTCTGGCGAGGACTGTTGTACAGTGGTCAGATGTGGCAGCTCGGCAGTCTTGGTAGTGCTGTTGTAAGTGTTCCTCCGGTGGTATACCAGAAGTGGAAGTTCGGTGAAGTTGATAGCGACAGCAGGACCTGTAGACTCATCAGCAGGACCTGTATTTCCAGCACCAGTGGTAGGCAGTTCAGCAGCATCAGTCACAGACATTTCAGGCGTAGTAGTCAGTTCCATAGCTTCAGGTACAGACGCATCAGTCACATTCATTTCAGGCGTAGTAGTCAGTTCGGTAGCTTCAGGCAAGTTTGGTTCAGGCACAAACAGCCAACTCAGGGAATCCTTTGTATTCCGAATCTCCCCCTGATTCCTGAGTTGTGCAGAGTAGTAGTATTCGGACTCAAGAAAATCACAGTCCATAGTAATGAACATGCGACGACAGGGGGGATGATAGCAACGATACCCTTTCTGATGAATTCCACATCCTACAAAGACACATTTGAGGGCACATGGGTCGAGTTTTATTCGGGCTGTTTTTGGAATATGAACAAAGACTGATGTTCCAAAGATGCGTGGTGGTAGAGTTAGGATTGAAGTACGTCTGTATGAGTAGATAAAGTATGTAAGGGTGTTTAATGGTTGAGGATTTTTGTTGGTAATCTATTGAGAAGGTAAGTTGTTGTTGCTACGACTTCAGGCCAAAAATGTTGGGGTACTTCGGATTCAATTATAAGGGCTCTAGTCATTTCAAGGAGGATTCTATTTTTTCGTTCGGCTACCCAATTCTGTTGGGGTGTATTGGTGCATGTATTTTGATGGATGATGCCATTTTGGTTGAAGAAAGCTTATAGGTTGTGGTTCACATATTCCCCCCATTGTCGGACCGAATTTTTTTTGGATTTTTTTGTTGAATTGAGTACGAACCATTTGATAGAAAGAAATGAATCTATCAAAAACTTCTGACTTATTGTTCAGAATATAGATCCAAGTTGTGCGAGTGCAGTCATCAATAAACAAAACAAAATATCGAAAGACTGAGTTTTGAGAGTTTGGTGCTGGACCCCAGACATCAGAGTGAACTAATGAAAAAATTGACTTTGTTCTAGTATTATTTGGACGAAATGATGTTCTGTGGCTCTTGGCTAGAATGCAAGTTTCACAAAACTCGTGTGTTTTATTTAGAAATAAAGAAGGGAATAGCATCTTAAGATACCCAGATGAGGGATGACCTAACCGGCGGTGCCAAATCCAAAGCTGCCTGTTCGTCTTTCTGTGAGCGAGTCTAGAAACACCTTGTTGATCCACCTCATCAACCATGTACAACCCTCCTCGTTCAGTGCCACGCCCAATAATCTCCTGTGTAGGAATGTCTTGTAGAATACAAAAAGTAGGGTACATGAGTACACGACAGTTGAGTTCACGAGTAACTTGACTTATTGACAGAAGTTTACAAGACAGAGTAGGAATATATAAGCATCTTAATCTAATATGGGGAGATATCTCTGTAATTCCCGCTCCTTCTACCATTGAAACACCCCCATTTGCTATGTGAATCTGCGTTTTTCTGGTTGGGAATGATCCAATAATATTTGTAGGATCATAAGTCATGGTGTCGGTAGCCCCACAATCGAAGATCCATTGCTTATCCTTCTCTGGGCATTTCCCAGAGTATTTCTGAGCCTCCATTGCTATGCCAACAGTCCTGTTAGAAGAAAATTCAGAGGTTAAACACAAGTCTTGTACCCAACTGTTCTTATTACCTTTCTCTTCTGTTTTGCTGTCATGGACGAATCCTACTCCAGTCCGGTCTGTCGTCATTCTAGCAGCAACACCATCGTTACTCCCTTCATCAGTCTGAGCTTCAACAACAACCATGGTGTCTCGGTCAGCCGTAGGAATTTCTGAGGTACACATAGCAACAACATCCTTGCTATTACCCATTTTTCCTGGCTTATGGCCATCCTCCCACCAATCTGGGAAGCCAACGAGCCTGAAGCAGTTTTCCTTTGTATGTTTCGACATACCACAGTGGGTACAATGCAGCTTCAACTTGTCTGTATATGGCTTATTCATACTCTTGCTGTCCAATTGCTTCCGTTGGCCACGTCCCTGAGCTCTTTCTCCTGAGTACCTAGTGAACAATCTAGTCCCTAGTTCGCCTTGTGATGATGAATCTCCATCGCTTATTTGCTTTAGTATACGAGACCTGGCTACCTCTTTCCTTACGGTTGCATAGGC
>JAJJMC010031495.1:1490522-1518849 GCA_023531435.1 Papaver californicum
CGAGTGAAATTGATGAAAAATTGATATAATTTGAGTAAGATCGATCAAAATTGAGTTTATTCAAGTCGGTTCGATACAAAATTGAGTGAATTTTAGTGAGATTGATGAAACCATATTTTTATATCGTTAGATTTGTTAGATCGATAACAAAATGAATAAGTTTGATCGAAATTGGAAAAAAATTAATAAATCTAAGTGAAATCGAGTGAAATTGATGAAAAATTGATATAATTTAAGTAAGATCGATCAAAATTGAGTGTATTCAAGTCGGTTCGATACAAAATTGAGTGAATTTTAGTCAGATTGATGAAATCATAGTTTGATATTGTTAGATTTGTTAGATTGATAAAAAAAATGAATAAGTTTGATCGAGATTGGATAAAATTCAATAAATCTAAGTAAAATCGAGTGAAATTGATGAAAATTGATATAATTTGAGTAAGATCGATCAAAATTGAGTGTATTCAAGTCGGTTTTATACCAAATTGAGTGAATTTTAGTGAGATTGATGAAATCATAGTTTGATATCGTTAGATTTGTTAGATCGATAAAAAAATGAATAAGTTTGATCGAAATTGGATAAAATTCAATAAATCTAAGTAAAATCGAGTGAAATTGATGAAAATTGATATAGTTTGAATAAGATCGATCAAAATTTAGTGTATTAATTTTGAACCGTTAGACTGGTGATCCTTATGAGTATAAGATATTAATTTTGAACCGTTAGATTGGTGATCCGTATGAGTATAAGATATTAATTCTGAACCGTCAGATTAACGATCCGTATGAGTAGAAGATGTAAATCCTAGAACCGTCCGATCAGCTTGAAATGTTAATCTTGAACCGTCGGTTAAAACCCTATTCATTTTACTTATTGACCACAAAGTTTCTATTATTTACGTTTAATACCCTTCTATATAAACAGCCTAACCCTAAGTTTCATCACTTCTCCCTTCAACGCCTCCCTCCCTAAATTTCTCCTCTTCCATCGCTGAACTTCTCCGCCTCCATCACTCAACTTCTCTAAACACCAAACACCACAGCACCTCTTAGCTTTTCACCATGAGACCAACTTCATGTCATGGCAATTACCATTCTCTCACATCGATTCATGTTCATCTTCAGTCGGGCTCAATCTCTCCTTGGTTTACTGCAATTGGCTTCTACACCTAACGTCTGTCGAAAAACCATCAACAACTTCTTGCTCTTCATAATTTGAATCACAACCACAGCCACACAATCAATGAATCCCCAAAGACCCACCATCAGTTTAAATCCAACCTAGTTCTTCTCCTATTTCTTTGATCTGAATCTTGCTTGCTCAATGCAGTACCAGCTCTCACTAGAACAGGAATACTGGTAAGACTGATAGAACTTAATGCTTCGCAAGCAAGTCTTTTTCTACTCTAGGTATAAAGTTATTCATATTTGTGGGCTTATTATAGGTGTACATTGGATCATTCTCGGTAGGAATGGGTACAGTTCCATGGGTTGTGATATCTGAGGTAATTTCAATCTTCTTAAATTGTTCTTTCCAATTTTACTAACATGTTAAGCAAGAGGTTGCAGTTACGCATTTATTTCTCTTGCAGGTCTTTCCAATAAATGTTAAAGGGGTAGCTGGAAGTCTAGTGACACTAGTGAACTGGTTTGGTTCATTGGTGATTTCCTACACATTCAATTACCTCATGAGCTGGAGCTCTTCTACTAACTAATCTCCATTTTTGAACTAGTGAAACCAAACTTTTAAAACACAAGTACTCACCATTACTTGTTTTTTGTGTGCTTTGCAGAAATAATATTCTTATCACGGTCAAGTTCTATGTAAAGTCTTCTTTCTCTCTAGTCTTCTTGGACTGATTCTTTGAGTAACTATAACAGTGTGTACTTACTTGGCTATTCAATCTTAATCTAGGATGATTCAACTGATGATGTTTGCTTCAGAATGAGGCGAACTTCCCCTTTGGGGAAGCTCATCTATGCTTACCTTCATGTTAAAAATATTGAATACGAGTCATCCGATTCTTATGATGGTAATCGGATCAATACAGCGCTTACCTTTGATGAAGTAATTTCTTTGGTTAATTTATCATTATTATCACACAAGCAATTTTTATTTTTTTTTTAACCACTGAGTCTCAGGATTCTATTTACCTAATTCATACTGAAGATTTTGACTTCAAAACCCCTGAATTTGCTTGTTTAATTGGAATTTCACTCTAAACTCATTACTAATCTCTGATTAATATATCTAATTACAGAACAAGAAGAACTTGTAAGGTCATTTGAACAGAAACAAACTCAACAGAGTCGTCTGTGGAGGGTTAGTATCCAATTTCTGTTTTTTTTTTCTTTTTCTTTTTTGTAGTTAATGGTCTTTGTTTCATCTAGGTTCAGTTTGTATTGAGTTTCTGATGTATATTGAAAACCCCATAAGCTAAGTTCACTGCAGAAATTCGCAGAACTTTGTCTCCGCAGCTTGAAAAGTTCTTAACATTCTAAGCAGGGCATGAGTAACTAAACATCAAGCATGGACCATCAACAGAAGGGTATATACCTAAATTAATTCGTACATTTCTGTTGAATTAGTAACCATATTCTTGACTTAATTCTTCTGTTGAATTCCTCTTCTTTTTATTTATCTGCAGGTGAGGACTGTTTCAGAGAAACAAATGATGTTATTGGGAACATCCGTTCACGATGTAAGCTGTCCAAGCTGGCTTTGTATCAGGCTTAGGAAAAAACTTAGCTCTATGTTAGATACATATCTTTCTTGAGTGAGGCCATATCTGTTTTTGAAGTAGTGTTCTTTATGTTTTGCTTTAAGATTGTGGAGATTGTAAATATTTCTTAAAGAAAATATTATATTGTATTTTTTTCCTTTTCCTTAAAGAGTGTGATTTTCTTAAGAAATGATATAAAATTGAATTATGTGATATAATAAAATTTTTTTTTTTAATTTGGTTCATAATTTATTTGGTATTAATTTTAATTTAAATTATGATTTGGGATTATGTAAATCAGAATAGTGAAGTAATTTTTTAGCGAGCAAAAAAATTGAGTAGCTTAAATACTCAAGCAACCAACTTTAAGCCATTTAAAATCTGAATTCTAAAATAATTTGGAAGCTTAAAAATTTAAACGATCAACTTGAGTAAAAACTTTGATACCTTAAAATTTTAAGCAACCAACTTCAGGACAATCAAAACCAAAAAAATCGATTTAGCAAGCAAAATCATTTGATCGCTTAAAATTTTAACCAAGTAAAATCAGGTTAAGTTGTTCCATGTATCTTCCAACTAGGTAGTTTAATAGCTCCTAAGTCACAAGTTGCTTCTAGAGAGTAAAAAATTTTGTACCTCAAAAGCTTGAGCAACCAACTTCAGGCCAATCAAAATCAGAAATCACTTTTCGCGAGCAAAATTGTTTGATCGCTTAAAACTTTAACCAAGCAATTTCAGAAAGAGTTGCTCCATGTATCTATCAACTAAGTAGTTTACTTGCTTTAGAATGATTGGTATATCTGAAGTGATTGATATTTTACTTGCTAAATTGGTTGGTCTAGATGTTAAGCGATCACAATTTTACTTGCTCCATGTTAGTTGGTCTAAATGTTAAGCAATGAGAAAAGTACTCGCTTTAGGTAAGTTGGTTTATTACTAGAGCGATTGCATGGTCGCTCAAGGCTTTGAGATACATGGATTTGGGCAACCAAGGGAGCGAGTGCCACTTTTAGTCGCTATAACGGTTATAGCGACTTGAAAGGGGCTTTAAGCGACTTAAAACGACATGTCGCTTAAACCCGTTTTTCTTGTAGTGTTAGTTTGTTCTTAGAACAAAAAAAAAAAAAAAAATCTTAGATTTCCAATTTCTCGAGAGATTTGATTTTTAGCATGATTAAAAAGTCTCATAGAAGTCAAATTGGTGAAAGAAGATGGGATTGAACCACCGAAATAGTTTTGTAAACAAAGTTAAAACAGTTGGAGACTTCATCCTTCCTATATCTTGAGGGATTGGACCATTGCGCTGATTTCCTTGAATATATAGTCCGAATAGATTGCTCAGATTGCTTATAGAAGAAGGAATATAACTCGTTAACTTATTCACGTTCAAAGCCAATCTATCAAGAGACCTTAACTTTCCTATATATCGAGG
Source organism: Papaver californicum (assembly GCA_023531435.1). NCBI lineage: Eukaryota > Viridiplantae > Streptophyta > Magnoliopsida > Ranunculales > Papaveraceae > Papaver > Papaver californicum. Next base: position 1,494,678 of record JAJJMC010031495.1, read on the forward strand.
GATTGAATTAGTAAGATTGTTAATGGATAACATTAAGTCCATACAAACTCCAAAAGGTAAGAATCAGTTATTTTTGTTCACGGTTTCATAATAAGGGTTTCGTTTGTTTTCCCTTGATTATCCATAATTAGGTTTCATCTTGTTTTCATCTGTTTGTAGCTCACTTGATTATTCACAGTTTAATTTAAAAAACTTTGTTGGTGTTTTTACTTAATGGCTTCTTTGACGGAACCCGTTTTGGTTTCATCATTTTTACTCATGGTTGGTACCAACTCTGTTGGTGTTTTTACTTAATGGCTTCTTTGATGGAACCAATTTTGGTTTCATCATTTTAACTCATGGTTTACGTATTGTTTAACAATAGTGAAAAGACTTACAAACCAGTATAGGTGTTCGTTGCATCATTTGTGTGCAGAGGCACCTTAATAAAAGCTTTGATTTAAAAAAAGGAAAAACACATGAAGACCCTTGTTGCATGTCCATTTTGGCGTTTCTTCAAACTGTTCTATGACGGTACATTAAAAGAAGACGAATTGAAGAAAAAAACAAAAGTCGTTAAGTTCATATGAAAAGAGAGCATCATGTGAAACCAGACTGTTTCAGGGTAAGCTAAAAAGGAAAACATGGGGCAAGCTATAAAGGATATAATAAAAAACGTCCAGCTTGAGGAAGTAATATTCTTAGGGTTTTTTTTTCTAGAAATCTTTTTGTTCCAATACTGTCAAGAAAACAAAGAGGTTAATATTAAAGTCTATTATAATAAAAAACAATCAGTTTATAAATATAGTACGTTGATTTCAATTGTAACTTTTTTATTTGTAAAATCTAATGTTTTGATACTCCTTCCTTTTACATAGTAAAGTTACGAGTGGTCGGTTGTCAGTCAAGCAAAATTAATTCAAGTTCTTACTTCACTAATATAAATTAGAGTATAGTAATAAGAACAAGTTCGTTACCACAGAGAGGCAGGTGATTGTTATTTACTTTCGATTACTTATATAAATAGGGGGGGATTTTGGTTGTGATTATAACTAAATTATACTGAAGTAAATAGATTAAAACGAATATCAGAGATAAAGAACATTGGTTAGAGAGTTCATCTTCCATATTCCAACATGTTATCAACCAAATCATACTCAACATTCATGCACTCTCGATATAATAAACCTAAAGCATCCTATCACAGGCTTACTCCGGCAAAACTCCTATTATCATCAAAGGCGCAAGAGCCACTCTTTGAATCCTTTTCATCGAATAACTTGGCGCAAGAGACACTCAAGTTTAACCCAATGAAAGCAATGGTCTTTGTGAGTTGAGGTTATTCTAACCAAACCGGCGCAAGAGCCACTCGGATTTAACCTAGGTCACGCTTCTACACAAAATTGCATGGCAACATTCCGTCGTTAACAACTAGGTTATACTACTTTTAAAAAGGGTCTTTTGACAATTCCGGATCTGAAACCCTAGTTTAGTTACAAATGTTAATGCATGCTCATCTAATTCGCGACTTAAACGAACAAGCAATCCATCATACATGGCGTTATAAACGGTAGAACATGAGCGATATTAAAGAGATTATGAACATATGAGAATGAGCCATTCAATTGATAAACATGTTTTACAACTTAGGACTACATCCCTAACCAATAAGAAAGGTTTAGTTCATCATGGATTTCTCAAAATCCATGGAAAATAAACAAGAAAGCAAGTAAAGCAAACCCTCGGTATTGTGATGATCAATTGCTCTCCAAGCCGTTCTCCTTGTGTTCTTCAAGTGTAAAAGATGTCTTATTAATGTCTTAGATGTCTCTTTATATAGTATCCACGAAATCTATGTTTTTAATGCTTCCGGGACCATGTTTTTCATGTTTTAGAAGCCCACACACGTGCCAAATCTCCCCCATTTACGGTTAGGTTCGAGCCAATAACCCAACCGTAACTCTGGCACAAAAATATCACCCAAAAACACTCAGTTTTATGGTTGGGTTCGAGCCAAGAAACCCAATTGTAACTCTGTCACAAAAATTCGCTCAAAACTTCCCTAGGTTTACGGTTGGGTTCGAGCCAAGAAACCCAACCGTAATTCCTCCTGGATACTTTTTTGTACTTCACTATTTTGATCATATCTCCCTCATCCGGTGTCCGATTGAACTCATTCTTTTTTGGTTGCCTTCGTCTTTCAATTCTCTACAAGATGGAAGTGACAAAATCTTCATGATTTTTCAACCAATTTTACGGTGGGTTTGAGAGTGTAGACCCAACCGTAATCTTTCTGGAATTTGCCTTCAAAATCAACTTCTTTTACAGTTGGGTTTTGGGGTAGTTTCCTAACCATAAATCTTCCTGGAACTCTTGTTTCAAAGTTGTGTTTCCATCCTTTAACCTCTTCATTTTATGCCGGAATAAACTCCTTTCCTCTTCTTTGGTTGAATATACTTCAAAACTCCTAAGAAACTCATAAACAAACAAAATCAAAGCATAATGATATAAAAACTAACAAGAAATCAATGAATTAGAGTATCCAAATAGTGCAAATAATGCACCTATCAATTTCCCCCACACTTGCCTTTTGTTAGTCCTCGAGCAAACTACAACTAAAAACTAACCTAAACTACAACAACTCCATTTCGTTGAGGATACGGTTACACTTAGCATGTGTAAGAAGCCTTTAAACCCCTAGGTGTCCCTAGTGGACGAGTTATAGTCTCATGAAGGTTTACAAGAGGTATACCCATAAAACCTAATTTCCAAATTCAAAACATTCAAGAGCACATGCGTCCAAAGAGCTACGAAGACATAAAGTTTCTGCACACTAACAATAAGAAGTTAGAAGTATAAAGAACATTATTCTCATGCTTAACCCTTGAGTTAGGAGAAAACCACCATGTGAAAGGATTCAGGTTCGAGAGTGACCGAATATTTCTGCCTCACCAAAAAGATTTTATGAATTTGACATTCAAAAGAAGCTCTTTATGGTTCTCACATGTGTGCAGACAGGAATGAAGATAGAAATCCTACACACGTTGAATGGTAGGAAGGAAAGGTAACCTTCTGAATCATATGAAGATGTTATCCCATAGAACGTAGGACGAAAAATAACCCCTTTTTGTTTTTTTAGTGACCTCTAATAAAGGAAATCAACCACTATGCGAGGATGGGAATGTTTACTTACCTTCTCACCTGATCGGCAATCAACACCACTCTCACAGCATCCAATAAAAACGTCTTCGGTCTTCAACTGTTGATGATGAACTTTTGAACCTCGTAGAACCTTGACACTTTGTAACTCTTTTCCTCAATTTCTTGTTGTTTGAAACTTCTTTATAGATTTCTTCTTCCCCTCGGCCTTATTGATTGAATACAATTAACAAATATACACTAAAGCAATGATAAGCTTCTTTCTTCTTCATTTTTTTTTTTTTTTTTTTATGAATGAAAAATAAATAATGAAACTACTATGGCCGTGGGATAAAGACTTTACCACTTGATTCTTCACAACATGTATTGCCTTGATATCATGAACTTCACTAACTCACATCTTTTGATTTCATTCGCTCTTGTACATAAGTCTTCAACATTTATATAAAATATTTCTTCTTTCTTGAACAGTTGCTTGTAAACCTTGAATTTCTTCAACTTTCCTTCAATTTTTGATGTTCCACTTGTTGATGATGATATGTTTCTATGGACCTGTTGTTTTCGAGATAATGGTGCCAACTACAAACAAGACTACAAGATATAGTTAGCAATTTTGATGACACCCTCATGATTGACAGAAATAGCACTCAAGAGATCAAAAAGTAGTGCTGAAATTGGTGCGAAGTTAGGTAGCTCATCATTCTACCCGGAATTTGCACAGATGAAACCCAATAAACGGACAATTGAAGGTTTGGTGCCTCACTCATGGGTATTGAATGATCAACAACTCTAATACTGTATTCTCCACAAGCAGTTTAAGTCCATTTTTGTCAGCTCTAGCCTCTCAACAACCAAGCACTCCGAATATAGTTCTCTAATACTTATAAGTTCAGTTGTTTCGGTTAGAACTCCGTATGTAAACGTAGCTAGAAGTATACTAAGTGACTCTAAAATCTCTAAAAGTTGAAGGTTTTCATGCAAATATGTACAAAAGTTTTAAAACTCTACCTAAAAACTTTATATGCTTAACTACTCCCCCACACTTAAACTTTACATTGTCCTCAATGTAAATTGATTCCTTCAATGTAAAATCAAGATGGGAAATCCTAACATGATATGAAGAACTAATAAAAAGCAAAAGATAGAAATAGAAATACAAAACCAATGGGTTTCCTCCCATTTAGCGCTTAGTTTAACGTCTTCAGCCCGACTTTTTGGTCGTCCATAGACCAACAATCTGAAAATTTGGGGATACACCCATAGAACAATCTGCATTGCAAATATTAACTTCACACAAACATTAGTACAAGAAAATAATAGTGAAGTTATAACTCGATAGAAGTTCCCCCCATACTTAGTTTTTCCTACACTCGGAAATGGATAAAGAACATAGAATTCGGGAACCTCTATAAACTCCTCTTTGCTAACCTGCATAGTATGATAATCAAATATTTCCAACAACGGATATTTAAAAGCAAAATAATTCAATAGTACTTTCGAAGCACATACATTCAAGTCAAAACAAGGTAAAGGAAAAGGATCAATAAGCAAAGGTTCAGTCAAACCTTCTAAAGTCTCTTGAATTATGGGATCCTTATCTTTTTCAAAAATTTGTAATGAATTACTTACCTCTTGTATATTGTGGTCCTCTATCAAACTTTCTAACTGTTCTTCATTAGTTTCTGCCTCAACAAGAATTTCGGCATCAACATTATAAATATCATCCTTGGAAAGTTCAATTGGGTCTTCCACACTAATGCTCAATTCGGTTTTATTCTCAACATACTCATCTTCGTTTTCAGACTCACCGTAATAAGAATCTTCATCGGTTTCCCAATCTTTATCCGAACGTCGTTTCAATTCCATACGAATGGTCCTACTAATTTCTTCGAGAAGCTCTTCCGGGGCTCCGTCATCTTCCAATTTGTATAGTTTCTGAGCAAGTTTTCTGGTATTCACACGCTTTCTACCATTAACTACAGTAAAATCTCTTGAACACGACTCTTCCCTTTGAATGGGTGAATGATCATTATTAAGATCAAGAGTTGAGTTAACTACACAATTATCATCAAAAATCCGATTCAGAGTTGGAATAACGTCATCAATGGTGTAAGGATTTTAGAAAGGTTCAAAATCATCATCGTATCCCATAGAATAACGTCGCTCACGTTCCTTTCTCAAAGCTCTTTTAGCTGCTGAAATTTCTGCACCTGATGCCCCTTCATCTATCAATTGCTCAAACCTTCTATCAAGTTCTCTCAAATTTGGTAGTCTTACACCATTACTTGTGGTAGAGTTTCTAAACCTTGTCTCCTCCCATTGAATAGGTGAATGATCATAATTACGATCAAGAGTAGATTTAGATAAACCATCACAAGCATAATTATCCTCCCCTCCTTGTAATTGTGCACTTACATACCTACTATAAGGAGATTGGCATTGTATGAGAATAATTAAAAGGGTACGTGGAATATTGGTCATTGGTCGTGTCGTAATCAACCAAAATAATCAAGTTCTTACTCTCTAAAATAGATTTAAATACAGGGATAAGAACAAGTTCGTTCCCACAGAGAGGCAATTAAATTGTTATCTACTTTCAATTACGTGAGTGACAGGGGGGGTTTTGTTATTTTACTTAACTAAATTAAACTAACGTAAATTAAAGAAAATTAATGAAACATAAATCAGGGATGAGAAGTATTGGTTAGAGAATTCATCGTCCGTTTTCCAACATGTTATTAATCAAAGCATACTCAACGTTCATGCATTAGTCATACCAGAAACCCTAAAGTATCCAGTTATCTCGTCTACTTCGGCAAAACTCCTAATATCATCAAAGAATGAGTACCTCCACCCTTTGAATTCTTAGCACCGGATAACCTGAGTGAGTACCTCCAGTCGAGTTCAATCCAATGATAGCTATGGCCTTTGTGAGTTGAGGTTAATCTAAGTAACCCGGCGCAATTCGCCACTCGGATTCAACCTAGGTCAAGCTTCTACACATACTTGCATGGCAATTTTAAGTATCGTTAACAAATATGTTATACTACCTATAACCGGAGTCCCTCGACATATTCGACTCTTAGAACTCCAGTTTAGTTGTAGATATCAATGCCTATTTACCTGATTCCGGACTCAAACAAATCAGCAATCAATCATATGTAATACTATAATCAGTAGAACATGAACGATATTAAAAATAGCATGAAATTATGAGCATGCGCCATTCAATCAATAAACATGTTTTCTAACTTCAGATTACATCCCTAACCAATATAGAGGGTTTAGCTCATCATGGGTTTCTCAAAACCCATGGAAATCAATATAGAAAATACAATCAAACCCGGAAAGATAGCGAAGAATTGTTTCTGCAGAATCGCCTGTATGAAAAAGTGGCCAGCCTACAAGTTGCGCTGTCCCCTTTTCCTTTGCTATGTTCTTGCACCTCCTTTCTTCTCCTCAAACCTAATCTCCTGTATGATAACGTGAACTAGATGATGTTCTATTTCCAGCCAACTTCTCCCTCTTATACGTGAGGGAAATTCCAGCCCAACCGAGAATCCTTGCGTTTTTAGCTTTCCTTACATGAGTAGACTTGTGTCCTGCCTTGTATAGTAAACCTGACCCCCAAATATCCCTTGGACCTCCAATATGTGCTATAGCTACCTCTCCAAAAGGCTTGCCACGAGAAAGGCCTGAGTTCCTTTTATAGAACTTGAGTTAGTCACTTTCACAATCCTAGTGGAATTAGGAAATGTGCTAAGTTTCCTTATTACATCCCAACAAGATATAGCAACTCCAAATTCTTTTCTAATCCCGTATGACTTCCCCAAGCTAGCTACTACTCCACCAAGGTTAGCCACTAGTCCACCAAACCACTCTAGCACCTCCAACTAGCCACTTAGCACCTTAGCACCTACGGTTCAGCCAACTTAGCGCCTGGGCGCTAGCAGCACAAGCTAGTTTGCCACCATGTGGCTTTGCCCATAACTTCCTCATACGAGATCAGAATGACCTCGTTCTTTCGTCGTTGGCTTCGTAATTCAATTTCCTACACTTTGGATGGTGAAAGGCCTAAATTAAGCAGAGTTTTACTGGATCCTCGATAATTCTTCTCATACAGCTCCATTCTGCAGGTTTCTAAACTGTAACCTGAAAAGAGAACTAAGCTTCGAAAGTAATAATAAAACATAGTAATTCACTCAAATATAGAAAATAAGGGTCAGGAAAAACTACTTAAAATGTATGGTTTATGCACCTATCAGTCATAACCAAAGGATTGGTTGTGATATACTCCCCATATGGTTGGAAATTGTCATAGGGTTGAGAATGATACTCGCTTTAGGTAATTTGGTTGATTACTAGAGCGACTGCTTGGCCGCTCTATACCTTTACAAAGCGGGCTTTTTGCAACAACGGGAGCGAGTGCCATTTTAAGTCGCTATAACGGTTATAGCGACTTAAGAGGGGCTTTAAGCGACTTAAAACGGGCTTTAGGCGACTAAAAACGACCTTCGCTTAAACCCGTTTTTCTTGTAGTGTGAGTACTTGAATGATTTCTCAGTTCCCTCCAAACGGTGATTTTTCTCTTCTCTAGACCAGCTCTGCAAAATAATAACACCATATCAGACTATCAGAGAATTTAAAAAGATATCAATAGTACCTCGTAGACTATCAATGACAAACACACGAATCAGGAAGAGATTAATGGGAGAATAGAAAAGCTCAATTCTGAAACTTACTTCAGCAACTATGTTGAGTTTCTCTCTCACATTCTGCAGCAGTTGGGAAAGCTCACCGTCCCATTTATAGAATTCCAATTCCTTCTTGTCCAGTATCATCTTAGCCACCTGAAAAGGAGGCACAACAAAATTGTCTAAAGTCTAACTACAACATGTTCAGATAGTTAAGCAAATAAGTTGATGAGGACATGTTATAATGTGATAATTATGTATCGTGTACTTAAATCTAAACTCTCCCAAGTAATAAACAGTTTTGGAGAGTACCGCAGTTTTGGAAAGTACCACAGTTATCGATTCCAACCTGAAAAATAATGTCAATTACCTTTCTACCAATTATCCTCCCCCCTGCAGTGTGGGCAAAGTATACATTGTAGAAATGACAGAGGAAGGCTTGAGGATCCTTCACAGATAAGTCTTCAAGATACTGAGAATAAGATAGGCCTGAATTAGAGGGTTCTGGAATAGCATGGCCTCTCTCTTTAAACCACTCCAAATCTTTAGCCAATGCTCCTGCCCTTTCCAATCCTGTATTTCTGAACTCAGCATCTGCAACCAGAGATTATCATGTTCAGATCGACATGCAAACCAACTAATTCGGAACAAGTTATAAGTCTGCACAAAATCAGCTCTCGTAAGAGACTTGAAAGCACGCATGAAGAACAGACAAACACATCCAAAGTTTTAAACTACAGACGGCTGGGATTAAAAATCAAAAATCTAACAAACGGCTAAAACAATTCGATACACTCGGTTCGATTCCGGTCGGTTCTTAGGTAGAACCGAATACCTGTACCTCCCTATGGTCGGTTCTCTACCCGTGTACCTGTACCTTGTACCCTATATTTTCGATTCGATCCGATTTTGATTCGGTCCTTCGATTCCGGTCGGTTTCAGTGCAACCCTAGGTGAGACCCATAACCAGCCCCTGCTAATCCACATGAGCGGAGCCCACTCATTGTGAGGTTTGTAAAGAACTGTTGCTGTTTCTTTTCTTTTCATTTTTACCTTAAAGATTGCTATTTTATGTCTAGTAGAAATTAGTCACTTTAGTACAGTTTCGTACTCATAAAGTTGTGGACTTAGTGCATGAACAAGGTTCGGTGTCATGGTTTGTTTATGATGAGGTAAAAATGTTTTGTTGTTCCTCGTATTTCTAATTGTCAATGTCATTGCTTAAATAAAATATTTTTCTATCTTCGTGATGGTGGTCATTTGATTTTTATCATAATAGAAATACTGTTAAAGGTGATCGACGGTGGTGCTGCACATTTCTTTTAGATGCGTCTGTGTTGAAATTAATTTAAAATAATTTGGTAAAAGTAAGAACGTATTAATATAATCCTGTTAATTAGAAATTATTAAACGTGTTTTAGAACTAGGAGTTAATTCCTACTAACTAGGTAAACGGGGTAATTAACAGTTAAATGGTAGGAGTTTTAGTTTAATGGGTTAGTGGAAATATTCTTGTAATGCCTATTTAAAGGATTTTATGTTAATGTGAAAAACTAAGCAGATAAAATATATTGAGTTTTAAAAGTAGAGAAAATATCAATGTAGATCTTATTTTAAGTGTTTTAATTCTCTCTCACCTCTTTCTGTACTATTATGGTGGAAATCCCACATGGTATCAGAGCTAGGGAAGAGAATTGAGTTGAGGGAAAGTTAAAAAAATTGTTTTTGTTTTGATTTATTTGGTGAGAAAAAAAAATTATGATGGAAAAGTCACTACAAGAAAAACAGGTTTTAGCGACATGTCGTTTTAAGTCGCTTAAAGCCCCTTTTAAGTCGCTATAACCGTTATAGCGACTTAAAATGGCACTCGCTCCCGTTGTTGCAAAAAGCCCGCTTTGTAAAGGTATAGAGCGGCCAAGCAGTCGCTCTAGTAATCAACCAAATTACCTAAAGCGAGTATCATTTTCATTGCTTCGGAGCTAAACCAACCACCAGGGAGCAAGTAAAATTGTTATCGCTTAATATCTAGACCAACCAATATAGCAAGTAAAATACCAATCGCTTCAGATAGACCAACCATCCTAAAGCAAGTAAAATACCTAGTTAATAGATAAATGGAACAACTCGGCCTGAAATTGCTTAGCTAAGGTTTTAGGCGACCAAGTAATTTTGCTCGCTAAAAGCGATTTCTTATTTTGATTGGTCTGAAGTTGGTTGCTTAAGTTTTTAAGCTACCGAACTCTTTTACTCTCTAAAAGCGATTTGTGACTTAGGAGCTATTAAATTACCTAGTTGAAGATACATGGAACAACTTATCCTGAAGTTGCTTGGTTAAGGTTTTAAGAGACCAAATGATTTTGCTCACTAAAAGCGATTTCTGATTTTGATTGGCCTGAAGTTGGTTGTTTAAGTTTTTAAGCTACCGAATTTTTTACTCAAGTTGGTTGCTTAGATTTTTGAGCTACCAAATTATTTTGGAATTCTGATTTTGATTGGCCTGAAGTTGGTTGCTTTAGTTTTTAAGCTACCGAATTTTTTTACTCAAGTTCGTTGGTTAGATTTTTAAGCTACCAAATTATTTTGGAATTCGGATTTTGATTGGCCTGAAGTTGGTTGCTTAAGTTTTTGAACTACCAGATTTCTTTGCTCGTTAAAAGGAAATTCTGATTTAGATAATCCCAAAATATAATTATAATTAAAAATTAATGTTAAACGTTATCACTAATTAAAATTATATAATTATATATGGCAAAAATAGTGACTTTATTGCTGTACAACAAAGTTCCCTGAAACCAATTGAAGCATCTTCATAAGAATACATAAACCCTACTCAGGACAACTACCTCCTAAAATGAACACAGAAATACTGAGCAACAATAACTGAAGAGAGAAACATAAAATCCCATGCAAAGCCTAAATGAGTAAAGCTTAAAGCTCATAACAGAACCTTATGACATCATCTAGGGAGGTCATGTTATTGATGACATCAGTTAACAAATTCTCACGGAAGTTGAAATGAGGAACTGCATCCAGCAAAGAACAAATGCAACGTACAGCAACATGTTAGAAGGATGATTGCTTCTATAAGACTATTAGCCTCTGAAGGCACACCTACATAATATAAGTAAGAAAAATTAGTTAGAAGGTCTAACCAATTGTTGTTTTTTATGGAATCGCAAATTACAAAGAACGTACGAATGATTAGAAGAAACAATAACTGATTACACGTTAAGAATTTCGATACCATTCGAAATCCCTAGGTGTTAAACTTTGTTGTTTCTCCACAGACTCATCAAAGGAGCAAACGTCCAAGCCAACCTTCCTCACATCAAAACTGAAATGGCAGGACCCCTAAACTCCCTTCTAGTGAACATAGTCGAGATCTAAACAACAATTAAAATGATTAATGATATATCCACAACAAAGTGACTTCTAAGAAAGAATTTGAGTAAAAGTTAGCAAACCTGTTGCTTAGCCTATTGTTCATATTTTTGCATTTCTTTCTGGGAAATTCGCCCTAAAAGGTTTAGAAGTCTGCCTGACAGTGTTGATTTTCCCGAATCAACATGACCCACCTATATAGCATGATCAACTTTTGAATCAGAAGCTCAAAAAAATGAGTACGCACTATTTGGGAAAAGACAAATAAAATAAGATGACAAGAGTGATAGACTCACAATAGCAAGATTCAATTGAGTCATTTTTCCTTCTTGGTCTGGAAGCATCCATTTCTCTGGCTTGTATGGTGAGACTGACTTGGCCTTTTGCGTAGCTGCACGATTCTGTAAAGATCCTAAATCGGAACTGAAATCATTATCATTAAGTGAAATCCTCTCCTTAGTTAGATAGTATAGCTTCTGTATCACCACTCGAATTCTATAACCATACATCTTTCAGAAATCATACAACATTAAGTGTTCAAGACCAACGATAAGTATGGGACAAAAGATGAAAATTGCTTGTCGTAGATACGCCATTGTCATAAAGAAAACTCTTATACTCTCTTAATATTAGGCACAACAAAAATACAATAAAATAAAACGAATAAGTATCAATTTTACACGCATGACTACTAAAAGATTTAAAAGAGGTTAAATATGAATCTCGTATTCAACATCTCATAATACTAATGGTTTCCGCAAAAGTAAAGTTATTTTCAAATACCAAGGAAACCATTCTCCCTCCAAAACCCTTTACTTAAGACATTCTGTAACACTAGTATCCAATACTGCCAACGATAATCTTAATTTAAAGAATATCTTCTTATAACGTTTGTGCAACCAAAATTCAAACATAGTCCATCTTCACACATACTAATAGAGCACAAGTAGTAATTTAAATATTCACACACCAAGCTAAATCTAAATAACAGTTCCAGACTAGGTTGCTTAGACCTAATAATTTAAATGTAAAACAAGTACTTAAACAACAAGTATTTAAATGAAGATCTTGAATCAGCACTCATTCTTGTATGGTGAGACTGACTTCAACATTTTGAGTTCGAGTAGCTCTGATGATGATTTCAGTTCTCATACGTGTAACCCTAGCTTCAAAAATCAGAAAAAAAAATCATAATCAAAACAATCGATGTAAACCTTAAGAAAATAAAATAAAAATGATTCAAAATCAGGGATTGAAAATGATTTTTTTTAGATCATCAGAAATTAATTTTTTTGAAATCAACCAAACCAAACCCTAGAAATCAACCAAACTAAAAATAATTTTTTAGTTCATATAAATCTAAAATCAAAAGCAAACCCATGTTTTAAAACTCTTTCAAATACTATAAACAAAAACAAAAATCTCATAATTTTACAGAAATATTATCTTATAAATTAAAAGATATTATTCACAAAATATTCTCAAAATCAAGCAAAAATGGCGGAAATCAGGTAACAAGAATAGGATTTATACCTGATGATATCTTCTTTTTGGAGTCTTCAATTGTATCGCATATGAGATTTAGGTTTGTTTTTTATTTCAGGAGCAAATCAACTAGATCTAGAGACTATGGTTACAAAAGAGGGGTTTGTTTCTGGATCTGATACATATGTATTATTTTTGAGATGGAGGTTTCGATTAGTCTTTTTCTGCGAGTTAATTTCTGGGTTTTCAGATGAAAAAAAGCAGAGAACATACTTGTGACGTACTGAAGGAACACTATGAAGTTGATGTTGCAGGGTATCAAAGATTGAATGATGCTTCAAGATTTAGATGTGATGAAGGTATCGATGGTGAAAACCCTAGTTTTTCTTCTATAGACGGCTGCTCTGGAAGAGAGCGGAACAGACAAGGAACGAAAATGATAGGGAAAAAAAGTTTAGGGTTTTGAAAAGAAAATTTGAACGGTGGATAAGCCACCTCATACGGATTATGGAAATTTTTGGATGGTCCAGATTCTATGTTGGATTCTCATACGGATTGAGTCAAGTGTGTGAGTTAAATGTGTGGTTCTCTTTGTGTTAAAATGAAAATTTAAACGATGGATAAAGCACCTCATACGGATCATGGAAATTTTTGGATGGTCCAGATTCGGTTTTGGATTCTCATACGGATTATGTGTGAGTAGCATGTGTGGTAAAACATCGGTAGGTTTAGGGTACCGGTGAAGATTCTGACTTAGGGGAAGAAGTTATTAAGGATAATATGACGAACATCGATGGGATTAGGGTACCGGTGAAGATTCCGACTTAGGGGAAGAAGTTATTAAGGATAATATGACGAACATCGATGGGTTTAGGGTACCGGTGAAGATTCCGACTTAGGGGAAGAGGTTATCCATCATTTTAACCGAATGTCCATCGATCTGAGTCAATTTTACCCATAACCTATCAATCTTGTGTTAAAACGAACTCGTGCGTTAGGTTTATTTATCAATCTTCAATATGAAAAAAATCCAAAGAATAGTAAAAATTATAATGATTGAGGATATTTTTATCGACCTTCGATTATACATAAATTTTGATTTTGAATATGTCAGAATTAATCAAAAAAATAAGAAATGAATTCGATAATTGTTATTGAATTTCCACTAGACAAGAATAGGGGATAAGTATAGGGTGCCAAACGATGTCGAACACTGAGAAGGATTCATTTTGTAGACTTTTGAAGGAAATTAAGGTTTCGGACGGGTATGCATCAAACATTTCTCGTTGTGTGAACCTTAAAGAGCGTAGGCTTATAGGTTTAAAAATTCACGATTGCCATGTTAAATCAAACTCGTGCATTCGGTTTATTTATCAACCTTCGAATTACAAAAATTTAAAAAATATTATATAAATTATAATAATTTTGATATTGTATCAATTTTCGATTATACATAAATTTTAATATATGAGAATGAACCATAAAAGTGAAAAATACATTTGAGAATTATCCTTGACTATCGATTAGACAAAGTTTTTAAGTCCAATGATTGTAGATTTAGGTTCCAATGGAGATTTCGACTTAGGATAAGTGGTCATTAAAGATATTATGACGAGCATCGGTAGGCTTAGGGTTCCGGAGAAATTTTCGACTTAGACGAATAGGTCATTTAGGATAATATGACGAACATCCGTAGGTCTGGATTTCCTATGAAGATTCCAACTTAGTGGAAAAGGTCATTAATCAAAAGATGACAAGAACAATATCTTTAGATTTCTGGTGAAGAGGCATACTCATTTTGAAGCAGAATATGAAAAACGTGGTATCTTTAGAGTTCTGGTCAGGAAGTCCATTTCCCCACTTTCACTCAAATTAGTTCAATTTTGGTGTATTTTCTTAATCCTACATTTAAATTGAACATAAATTCCTCTAATTTCGTAACAATTCAACTTTGATTTGCCTAATTTGGGTTCTTCATGGGCCCCTCAAAGCAATAGAGACGATTTACCCAAAATCTAAACAGGTTAATACACAAATGATAAAACTAAATGAAATCGAAACAATTTGAGTGAAATTGAATAATATTGAAAAATAAAGAGCAAAATTGAACGAGACTGACTATTTTAAGGTGAAATTGAGTGAGACAAGTGAACACATTAAGCGAAGTTTAGTGCATTCAACTAAAATCAAGTTAGATTGAAGGATAGTAAATACGATTAAGCAATATTGAGCGAAACTGATGAATATTATATGTAATCGGACGAGGTCAATCAATATTGAGTTGGAACTCACTAATTAATCTTCGATCTATTTTGAATTCAGTAATTTTTGTTCTATTTCACTAGAAATCACTCAATGTTTCATCAATCTCACTTGATTTCATTCAACTTTCATCAATCTCACTAAAATTCACTCTATTGTTTATCGAACTGACTTGAATACACTCAATTTTGATCGATCTTACTCAAATTATATCATTTTTCATCAATTTTACTCGATTTCACTCAGATTCATTGAATTTTATTCAATCTCAATCAAACTCATTCATTTTTTATCGATCTAACAAATCTAACGATATCAAACTATGATCCGTATGCACCCGTCTAGATGTTTCAAAGTTCCACTCTTTATTGTCTCAGCAAAATCAAAAACCCAAAACTTCTCTGAGTGTTTAATTTACCCTAAACCGAAACCCATCCTTAAATCTTCATTTGAATGATTTTTGAAGTTGATGGAAATTCGGTTTGAATTGATAGGTAACCATATAAACCCTTGAAATGTAGGATAAATCTAGTGAGGTCGAGCGGTATTAGATAAGATTAATAGATAACATGTGAAATTGACTAAGATCGATAGACATTCGGTTAAAATGATGGATAACTAGAGAAAATGATGGTACTAAGATAATCTTTAGATTTCCATAAATCGATCAAGTTGCTGGGTCGGAGATAAGAATCGTTCAGAATAAGTCGGAGTGTACACTTGAACTCTAAAGATACCACTTCTTGGCATATTCTACTTCAGAATAAGGAGTCCTCCCCGGAACTATAAAGATACCACTTCTTGTCATTTTCATATTGAAGGTTGAAAATAAACCGAACGCACGAGTTTGTTTTAACACAAAAAGAAACACACATGCTACTCACACACTTTTCTCAATCCGTATGAGTGTCCCAAACATAATCTCAACTGTCCAAAAACTTTTTCAATCCGTATGACCAACCTTATCCACCGTTCAAAATATCTATACAAAAAGCCAAAGTATATTTTTTCTCTTCATTTTCCAAATTCCATCTCTCTCTCTTTCGTTTTTCTTTCTAAACCTAACACACTCTCCGCCTCATTTCTCTATCTCATCTCCATTTCCATTTCTCTATAACTCATCAGAGGAGAAACCCTAAACTGATCAGAGCATTTCGATTGTTGGTGGTGCTGATGGTACAAGTCCAGCAAAAATAAGAGCGTGAGTTCAACCTTTAAAACATTTACTTTGTGCTTTGATTTGTTTTTGGTGAAATAATTACTCTCTTGCTGGTCAATAGAGGTGAAATTTTTTTACTTTGAAGGGCTTTAATGTTTGGGTTACACGAGGAGAAATTGTTTACGATTTTTAGGGCTTTAATGTTTGGGCGTTGTTGTCAAAGTTTCAAATTTGGGAAATCTTGAGGTTTGATTCTCCTTGAATCATCTCCAAGGAAGTAAAACATCCATCATCGTCACCAAAAGGCTTTCAAAATGAAATCATTAGCAGGTACTAAAATCCATGTTTACCTGTGGTACTAAATGAAACAGATTTCCTATTTTCTTTTTTGTTTTTTACCTTCTGTAAAAGCAAAGTTCTAATCTTTCAAATTCAACTACTCATTAAATTTTTAGTATCTAGTTGCTCATTTAATTTGTTCCATGAAATGTCATACAGTTTGGGTTCTTTTTTCAAATCATGATTGTTTACACATTTAATTCAGTTGAACAAGCTAGTTATTCTAACAACAATATCTCTTGTGTTCCACAGATAATTGTCAGTTTTTAGCTGTGGCAACAAGTGGATAAGTTGGAGTTGGATTTTATTTTGAGCACTCTTAAAATAGCTATGAATTCTGGATGGACAGTGATTAATGAAGTTAATACTCATACATGAATGATGGTGTTATGAAGTTTCATTCTGTGAGTTCAGTCATCACTGATTAATATTTCAATTGAATTTTCAGTGTGTGGAGGAGGATATAGAAGATTTGGAGTACACTCCCAAACCAGAATTTGAAGGTGTTTTTAAAATGTGAAAAATGAGGTACCGCCAAATAGGTTGTTAGTTAGAAATCCAAGTTTGTTGCACATAGTCCTATGTCTTGTCTTTATTGTTCGTCATCTGTCCTTGGCAGGTCGAACTCATGGACTTTCGATGAGTGATGTATGTGTTTGTTTCGAAAGTGCAATTTGTTTTTTTTCCTTTGATTGGTTAATTGGTGCAGAAAGTATCATTTTACATTGACTGCATTTCATGGACATAAAGTTGCATACTTCTATGTGTGAATTGCTATAATCTTTCAATATTTGGTGTCATTCTCTCACTGATAAATTAACATGAGTAAGTGCTTCCCTATTGTTTTCCGGTGCCATTTTTTTCCTACTGGCATTTACTTCTTGTCCAGTTTGTCCACAATACTACCATAAGTATACCCTAATTAATGAAGTTGCATTCCTATTTTTTTTTAAAGAAGATGAGTACAGTAACAAAGTCCCTTTAAGAAGTTTACTCTCCTTCTTTTGGTTCTTCTAAGCTAAAAGCATGCATTTTGTTTGGCACAGTCTTAACTATTTTTTTCTTCTTCTTCACATTTTGTTGTCCCATTTGTGTCTTAAGTTAGTAAAAATGTTTGTATCTGCATACTTCTGTAATTCTTTAAAATGTGTTTACTGGTCTATTAAAGTTCTTTATGGCCCACATTGTAATATTTTCTCATTGTGTTTGCATGAGATAGGATTTAAATATGACAGAAATCAAGGTGAATATCGTGCTAAATTTGCTTGCCATATGGATTGTTTTGCTTGGGTCAAACGTGATAGTTATCTCCCTCAAGGGAGCCAGGGTCTAAAGGTGCAAAACATTTTGGAGTCATTCTGTCATTTATTTGAACTTAATTTAAAGATTAGTAAAGAAGTATTTGTCTCTAAAAGCATGATAAATGAACATGCATTTTAATCCTAAAAAAATGAAGGCTCAAATACCTTATGATCACTTTGCCATGGAACAACCACAGGTACGAGTTCAATGGTTATCTTTGCTAATATTTTGTGCATTAGTTCATAAAATAAATTATGAATGTATCTGAATTATTTATGAAATATTTTCCACCAGAAAATGGCGTCTTATTCTGTATCAGATGTTATTGCAACTTACTTCCTTTATATGACATATGTTCATCCATTTATCTTTTCCCTTGCTACAATTATACCTATGCCGCCTGATGAGGTATTGCGGAAAGGAAGTGATAGACATATTTTAGTGTCTAATTTGCACCTTAATTTCTAGTGAGTTAGTATTCGATTTTGTGTCTATTACGTGTTTTATTGCTTTTGTAGGTACATTAGAAGAATAAAGATTTGTGGAAAAATTGGCTCAAAAAGTGTTCAAAGCACCCGGGAAAATGGATCAAGGCACCCACACTTTGGATTGGGGCACCCTTGGATCGGGCTGAGCTGGATCGGGTCAACCCAGCGAGCCAGCGGGTCAACCCAGCGAGCCAGCGAGTCAACCCAGCGAGCCAGCGAGTTAACCCAGGATCGGCCGATCCAACTCATCGGGAAAGTCCTGTTTCAAACAGGAATGGATTTGGTTGCAATTTTTGGGTTGTTTTCGGCAATTGAAGATGACCCATTGCAATTAGAGTTGGAAGAAATCGAAAGACATCAAGAAATCCCGTGAAATCAGCTCGAGAAACCCATTTCTGGCCGGAATCAGGACTCGGTTCCTGTTTGGATTGGGATTGAAGAATTGGAGTGATTCGAGAGAGTTCTATTAGGTTTAGAACTCTCTCTAGGGTTTGTGAAGTCTATAAATACCAAAAGAATCGAAGAAAAACAGAGACAGAAGCCTAGGGAGCGATTCAGAGAAAATCCGGTGAAGTTCCGGTGCCGCCGGTGACCTGCTGGTGCTCCGGCCGGCGTGTTCTTCATCCACCATCACCGAAGAAGACGACTCAGTAACATTTATAAGTGTTGCTGTTCCACTGTTGCAGCTCTGCTCCTGTTGCGTTAAGTTTTGAACGTTCTGTTGCTTAAAGCTCTTTGTAACAGCTGAACCCTGTTCTGTGACACTTATATACGTATCTGTTCAGCTGTTGCACTATTCTTAAACCTTGTAATCAATATTTTGAGCAATGAAACCAACTTTTGAGCAAGTTTTCTTCACCATGGGGTAAGTTTATTTACTGGGATGATGGATAAGGTATTTTCTCAATTTTATGTGATTTAATTATTTTCTAATAATTATTTATAATTCTTTTATTATTATTTGCATGGATTTAAATTAGAAAAAAATGTTTTTATTAAATAGTTGTGTTCTCTTTTGATGGGTCATGCTTAGTTAATTACTCTTGATGTCCCATGCTTAGGATTTACAATTATTCTTTTAGGAAACATATTTTTGGCAAACTTGAATTAAATTGTTAAAAAGAATTACATGATTAATCACATAGATTGTTAGAATTACCTGATTCCTGATTCCTGGTATTTTCCATATTTTCTAAAAATCATCTCTAGTGTATTTTCCTGATTTTTATTAGTTTAGGTTAAGTCTAATATTTTCTAAAATCATTACCTTCACAAGTTCGAGAATCGAATCTCTATTTACCACTTTCTAAAACACATCAGGAAGTGGTACTCTTTGTGAAATACTTCTTATGGTTCAGGTGGGTTCTCTATAGAACCTGTATTGTTTTTGACAATTTTATGGCTAACTATATCTTGCAACTGTTTTGGCTTTTTTATGTGATACTTCTCTTTCATAGAACATGATATTGCAGAACTTTTGTATTTCGAATTTAACATGTTTCTCATTTTTATTTGTTCATTGATATGTAGGTAATAGACATGCATGCTTCTGTTCAAGGGGATGGAAGAACTGAACAACATTGTTGAACATGCGAAACAACGGCATCATATCATTGGCCAATATGTAATGGCGAACGAAGGACTTGTGCAGGATGTTGGGACCAAGGATCAAAAAGTCTCTGACTTCCTTAAGAAGTTCTACACCACCAACTACTTTTAAATCTGAGAACAGGACCTAACCCATCCTGCTTGTCCGGATTCTCCTATATTTTTTGTCCTGGCCAATATCGGGTTACATGTTTTTTTTGTTTTTCTTTTGTCATGTAAACTTCAGGAATAAAATCAAACACTTTAAACTCTTGTTTGTGTTCCGTCAAAAGCAAAAAGAAACTTTTGTCTGTCACGTTTTATGTGCTCAATCAACTTTATTTTTTATTCACCTTCAGGTTGCTTGTTTGGTTTTATTTGGTACGATAACTGAGATAAGTCGGACTGAGTACAGAAGATAGGATCAAACCTTTGTATTTTTTGACAACGAATTTCTACTTGTTAAGGCAAATTTGGTGATAAATTGCTATTAAAAGATAAAATAGAACTGATAAACACACTGAACCAAAAAAAAGTTATAACCAAATTATAGTCAATTTAGTCGACTCATGTTAAAAAAAAAATCAATTTGTGCATCCAAACATTTGCTCATAGTGAATCAAAATAATGATTGAACAAGTTTTCATGTTTCCATTAAACAAATCCTAATAAGATTGTTGGATTAATACTAAGTTCTCAAATGTCTACTTTAAAAACTGACTTCTCTTTTGAAATGGTGGTGGCGGCTTAAACTTAGTTGTTGGGAGAGGTTTTACCAAGTAATTCATTTTTTGGTTGCTACGAGTATGTTCCTCAAAGTAAAGAGCTACACGAGCACTTTTCTAGATGCTATATAGATTACTTGAAAAAAGGATCTAGCGATCAAACACATCTGGCCATGGCTAAAAATTAGTTGACACAACTTTAAAGCATCCCAACTATTTGGCAGTTGCAAGTTCTGTAGCTTAAACCCTTAAAGTGACTAAAATATTGGGCTCTTGCTAACATTTGGAGCAACCAATTAATTTTTTGTTGCTACGAGTATGTGTCTCAAAGTAAAGAGCTACATGAGCACTTTCCTAGATGCTATATAGATTACTTGAAAAAATGATATAGTGATCAAACACATCTGGCCATGGCTAAAAATTAGTTGACACAGATTTAAAGCAGCCAAACTATTTGGCAGTTGCAAGTTTTGTAGCTTAAACTATTAAAGCGACTAAAATATTGGGCTCTTGCTAACATTAGAGCAACCAATTTATTTTGTTGTTGCTACGAGTCTGTGCCTTAAAGTAAATAGCTACATGATCACTTTTTTAGCTGCTATAAATTACTTGAACAAAGGATCTAGTGATTAAAAATATTTTTTCGTGGCTAAATAATAATGGACACATGTTTATAGCCGCCAAAATTTCTGGCAGTTGCAATTTTGGATGCTTTAACTATAAGCGACTAAAATTCCGAGCTCTTGCTAAGATTTTGGTTGCTTAAACCTGTTTTTCTTGTAGTGTCAGGGAGATCTTGCGATTGATATTAACGTAAAGATATTGCAAACTATGTCAGTTCTGTAAATATCTTTAAAACAACCTAACCAAGTACTTCGTCATCCCTTCGGCCCATTTCGTTTGCTTTTCTGTAGCCATGTTTATATTTCCTGCATAATAATCTGTTCTTGTTATATTGAATGGATGCATGGTGTAGACTTTTGAAAGGAGGTACAGGATCGGAACTGATCGAAACCGAACTGAGGAGACGGGTATGGTTCCAGAACTGAATCGAAAATATAGGATATAGGATACAGATACATGGATAGAGAACCGACCACAGGGACACGTACACGGTTCTGTCAATAACCGAACCGATCTTTATGCATCCCTATTCCCACCATGTGAGTAATTTTTTCTTGGTTTATTTTATCGGTTTCTTTTTTTTGCGGTCCCTAAATCATTTTTGAGGAAACAACTCCAAAGTAAATCCCAAGGACAGCATGACATTATTTGTAAGAAAACAAAAGTACGAGGAAACTTTTCTAAGGTGTGTCTGAGGCTAAGTTATTTCTCCTTCCTTAGCTAGTATAC
This sequence comes from Papaver californicum, assembly GCA_023531435.1. Taxonomy (NCBI): domain Eukaryota; kingdom Viridiplantae; phylum Streptophyta; class Magnoliopsida; order Ranunculales; family Papaveraceae; genus Papaver; species Papaver californicum. Next base: position 1,516,591 of record JAJJMC010031495.1, read on the forward strand.
GATAGCACCTGTAGTACCATATCTTCCCCTGATGACTATGAAGTAATGTAAAAAGGTGGATTAGTTCTCATAGATGATGAAACCAGTCTCAATCATACTGGAGTACCCTAACACCTTAAGGTTGAAATCTGCAGTCTTGTATCATCAAGCCGATGTATGTTCGGTTGGACCTCCATGAGTAAACACTAGGGAGGTTGTAAAGAGAGTTTACAGTGGTCTTGCTTTTTATTACCAATGAACTAGATAAATTTCCACCTGAATAGATTTCTCAATATGAAGAAGCCTGATATTAACTTGTCACTGGTGAAATTTTAGAATGACAAAAAAGAAAAAAGGAATAATGTCAAAAGATTCCAGGTTAACATAACATAGACAAAAGCCAATCCAACTCTGCAAATAAATATGATGATGCAGGTAAAAACATTTCAGCTTGCAATCGAAGCATATAACGTTTATGCAACTGGGTCATGGAACTGTCTATGGTAAATGAATATGTATTCAGTTTCCTTTCCTGCCGTGGTTCACTCATTAAGTATGTCCCAGACTCCCAGCACAAACAAGAAGAGAAACAGAGAGAGAGAGAAGGAGAAGGAGAAAGAGAAAGAGAAAGAGAGATGAAGACAGAGTGTGAAAAGTAAACCCCGTAGCATAAAATCCTTTAACAGCACTAGTAAGATTTCGACAATGTAGGGATGCTGCTCTATGAAATTTAAACAGAACATCTCAAAGTAGCAGAAAACATTATTGATGGGATAATATAAATAGAAACACAAACATAGATGACATACCAGTCCCGAGTCTAGTAATATTGGCTGAAGGAAGTATCTTCTTTAGTGCTGCTGGAACATTCACAGAGAAAGATGGTAATACTGGAAAATCACGAGCAAGTCCATATGAAGAATATCTTACAATAAGCATGAAAAAAGACCAAATATGGAATCTTAACCTACGACTCCTCCGAACTTCAAAATTGATAAACAGACGTGTCCAACTATAACTTGATATCGATTTTACAACATCAACAGTATCATACAAAGCAGCATTTATCTTCACATAAACATTGCTATGGTTTCTGATAGATGCATAAATCATACATTTTAAGTAGTTTTTCCTGACCCTTATTTTATTATTACTTTCGAATTTATTTGTCTTTTCAGGTTACAGTTCAGAAACCTGCAGAATGGAGCTGTATGAGAAGAATTATCGAGGATCCAGTAAAACTCTGCTTAATTTAGGCCTTTCACCTTCCACAGTGTAGGAAATTGAATTATGAAGCCAACGGCGAAAGAACGAGGTCATTCTCATCTCGTATGAGGAAGTTACGGGCAAAGCCACATGGTGGCAAACTAGTTTGTGCTGCTAGCGCCCAGGCGCTAAGTTGGCTGAACCGCAAGTGCTAAGGTGCTAAGTGGTTAGTTGGAGGTGCTAGAGTGGTTTGGTGGACTAGTGGCTAGCCTTGGTGGAGTAGTAGCTAGCTTGGGGAAGTCATATGGGATTAGGAAAGAATTTGGAGTTGCTATATCTTGTTGGGATGGAATAAGGAAACTTAGCACATTTCCTAATTCCACTAGGATTGTGAAAGTGGCTAACTCTCGTTCTATGAAAGGAACTCAGGCCTTTTTCGTGGCAAGCCTTTTGGAGAGGTAGCTATAGCACATATTGGAGGTCCAGGGGATATTTGGGGGTCGGGTTTACTATACAAGGCAGGACACAAGTCTATTCACGTAAGGAAAGCTAAAAACGCAAGGATTCTCGGTTGGGCTGGAATTTCCCTCACGTATAAGAGGGAGAAGTTTGGCTGGAAATAGAACATCATCTTATTCACGTTATCATACATGAGATTAGGTTTGAGGAGAAGAAAGGAGGCGCAAGAACACAGCAAGGAAAAGGGGACAACGCAACTTGAAGGCTGGCCACTTTTTCATACAGGCGATTCTGCAGAAACAATTCTTCGCTATCTTTCCGGGTTTGATTGTATTTTCTTTATTGATTTCCATGGGTTTTGAGAAATCCATGATGAGCTAAACCCCTCTATATTGGTTAGGGATGTAATCTGAAGTTGGAAAACATGTTTATCAATTGAATGGCGCATGCTCACATGTTCATATTGTTTTTAATATCGTTCATGTTCTACTGATTATAATGCCATGTATGATTGATTGCTTGTTTGTTTAAGTTGCAAATTAGATAAGCATGCATTGATATCTACAACTAAACTGGAGTTTTCGATACGGAATTGTCGAAGGACTCTGGTTACAA
>JAJJMC010031495.1:1518859-1529357 GCA_023531435.1 Papaver californicum
CCTGCGATAGGATGCTTTAGGGTTATTGGTGTTACTAATGCATGAATGTTGAGTATGCTTTGATTGATAACATGTTGGAAAACTGACGATGAATTCTCTAACCAATACTTCTCTCTCTGATATTCATTTTTATTAATCTGCTCTAGTTTGTTTTAGTATAATTTAGTTAAAATCACAACAAAAACCCCCCCTGTTTACTTGCGTAATTGAAAGTAATTAACAATCACTAGCCTTTCTGTGGGAACAAACTTGTTCTTATTTTCTATACTTTAATCTATCTTGGAAGAGTAAGAACTCGATTATTTTGGTTGATTACGACACGACCAGTTTCTTTACAACAAACATACAGTCCTGCATGTGTTTTCCGCTTTATAGTAATCTCAACTCCAAACATCGTAGCTTCTACATATTTATAACAAACTACTACATGTCAAATTCTTTATCATATTGACTGTCCTCCATAACAGACGCCAAACAAGATATTTTTACAATGGTCAGAGATTATAACGCATGCTCTCAAGTTCACCACTTGCTTTGGACTTCGTTTTACGTGATATGGTGATTTAGAATCAAGCCCGATTTGAAGATATAAAAAGTTCTCTCACCCAAGCTGTGACGACCATTTTTGGTGGTCAACCACAACCAAAAAATTAAGTTGTTTATCAATGACAATTTTTCAAGTGTAATTGATACAGAAAAATTATAATACAGGAAATCATCCCTCAAATATAAACGAAAACAACTCAATATATAACGTGGTTCAGATAATAAGCTTATATCCACTGGAAAATACAGTTTATTATTTATCAACACATATTTTGTACACATGGTTATTTAAGGAATTAAAGAAATTTAGTTCAATAGAGTTCTTAACCTAGTCTTAGCTTTTTCCCTTCTTGAATTTCCTTCAGAGTTTTCTCCCTCTATTTTTTGTTATCCCCTTCTTTCTATTTTGGGGTTGGTATTTATAGTAAAATATGATGGGTCCCTCTTCCTCACTCCATCTTATCTTTAACCTGCTTGATCTTATCTTTGTCTTTGGGCGCAACTCATCTTATTCCATTAATAATGCTTCCTACTAGTTCCGCCTGCTGATGCGCAGCTTCCCTTTGGACTGAATATTTATTGGTCCTTTGTCTTTATTATGTGGAGGTTGGCATGTGTGACTTGTGGAACTTGACGTGGAGCATATTTAGTCTTGCATGATTAAAATTTATAGCGCGCGCGTAGCAGGGCGCAGATGCCTATGGAGCGCAAGAGATAACCAGATGATTATGGGGCGCAAGAGATGGTCAGATGATTATGGGGCGCAAGAGATGGCCAGATGATTATGGGGCGCAAGAGATAACCAGATGATTATGGGGCGCAAGAGATAGCCAGATGATTATGGAGCACAAGAGATGGCCAGAGCGCAGATGATTGTCTTAGCTATTGATGATACTTTTTCTTGTGTACTTTCCACGTGTCTTGTATGCATTAATTTAGTCTGACTTTTCTGCTCCCGATGTCAGCTGATGTGTAATAAATGTTTTATAGCTCTCTTTCTTTATTATTTATTTTGTTCTTGTACTTCTCGGTGTAACATAATATGATATTTCTTCCTATGATGTGAACACGTGGAACTGATGAATTTATGTCCTTACAATTTGCCCCCCTTTTGTCTTTTGGATTTCTCTCCCACGTGCCTAGAATTCAAAAAGGCAAAAATTAATGATGACCGTTCGGTTTTGTGCCCCTAATAAATTTTAATTTCGACGGTTTGATACGTTTTCATGAAGACACGCCGTCTGGATTCACATCTTTTGAATTCCTTTTTACAGTCGTCAGTTCACTGGTTCAGTATTTAAGAGGAAGTTTTGTCATTTTTTTCATTACTTTTTAATTTCCAAGCTTGTAGATGATTGTATTTCTGATCTTCTCCTGTCTTCTTCTTCTTAAAGTCTTTAGTCCTTAAGCTTTTCTGAGATTCCTCGTTTGATCAAGGTGTTTACTTCCCAAGATCAAATCTTTGTTGATTTACTTCATCTTATTTTACTGGTGAGACTGTTAGACTTCTTCTGTAAAAAGTTTTTGCATGTTGATTTTTCTGTTAAGTTTTGCATTATTTTATACTGTTCATCATTGTAACCTTGTTTCTTCTTGGTTTGTAGATTAATCATGTCTGGTAAAGATAGTAGTCGTGCCCCCAAACATGCTTCCCAAGGTGACCTGCATTCTGCTGGCAAGAAAAGGGATGAAGGTAGACCTGTGCATCCAAGGAGAATTCGTAGTCTTGCTCCTCCTCCTGTTAGATATACTAACATAAGTGACCGGATCATGAGCTTCTTAGCTTCAAAAATATGGACATGGATGAGTTCAAAAGGAACTATGGCCTTCAGGATTCTAACGTTTCCCTTTGTAACTCCCCTGAAGGAGACAAGATCTCCTTGAATATGATTCTGGTGCAATAGACGTTGGGTTAAGGTTGCCCTTATATGACAGTCGATGCCCCTACCAGTTTGAAGTCTTAGCTAGCCGTAGTCAGGCTAAAAATAGCACCACGCATTCAGTTGCGCAGTACAATGGAAAATGGTGGAGAATTCTGGATGAATGCAGCATGCGCAGCGTTGGGCAAACCAACTTCACCTTCTATACAACTAATCCTCCGTACCGCCTCCATTATACAGTGGAGAACTTCCATTTTTCCTACTCTGATTCCTTTGATGATAAAAATTACATGAACTGGAATGTTTTCCCTGGACGCACAAGAGGCGATGGAATCCATTTTCTCGCTGATATTGATGTTACGAAGATTAATGTCATTCCGGGAACGGAGGAATCTTTGGTTGAAAAGCTGCGTCGGGGTCATGATTACCGGTGGTATCTTACTCCTTTGGTGATTGAAGGGCCTTGGATTTATGTCTAGGCTTCGGAAAACACAGTACGGAGCCTTCAGGAACGGTTCCCCTCCTACTGTCCGTGGCTATTGAACTTCGACGGGTTTAACTTCTCTTATGGTGATATGGTAAGCAATGACTTTTTCAGTTCTCCTTATCTTATGTGTTGCGTAAGTTGTTTTTCTTAAAAAAAAAAATTACGCAGCCTCCAGAAGAGAAAGAAAGTTTAAAAACTGATGTAGGCACCAAGCGCAAAGCTACTCCTCCATCTGACAAGGTACTGCTCTGTCTTGTATTGACAAGGTACTCAGAACATTTGAATTGCGTGTTGCTAACTTACTTGTAAATGTTAACAGGGTCAGAAGAAAATAAAGGCTACCCCACGTGCTTCTTCCAAGAAGGTGGCTAAGGCTGATCCTCCTCCTAGCCAGCCTATTTTGAGGATAGAAGGTGGCGTGGTGCAGAACGTAACTCCAATAGCTTCTCGTCCTGTTGCGTTGGGTGATGTTGCGACTGAAGCCCCCCAAGCAGCGGATACTGAATCTCCTATGGATGCGAGCTCCGTCCTTTATTATTTTCTATCTCATTCACCTCTGTCACGTTGATGACATCGTTCTTTCTGAGTTTCGTGGATGATTTGATTGACAAGGAGAAGGATGCGCCCCTGACAGAACTGAACGGAGCAGTGATTGAGTATGCTCCTGCCAGGCTGGAGACCATAGTTGAAACGGAAGTTGAGCATGCTTCCACCGAGGATGACGTAGCTGCTAACATGGCAAATCCTTCCCCCGCCTTGGTTGCCAATACTGCTGATTCTTCCCTTGAGTAAAACGCAGTAGGTGCTTTTGGGAGCGCAGAAAGGCTAGTCTCCCGTTCTGAGGAAGAAGTGTATACTGCTTCAGTTGCTATCGTGGAGGGGGCTTCTCGTTAGGAAAATGGCAAGAATGTCTGCGACGTTGATAATCTCATTGGGAGAGAAGAAGATTCGTTCGAATGGTTCAAGGAGAAAGACCTGCTTCTGATTCCTAGCAACGCTCAGCCAAAGCCTACTGATTCCGCTTTCGTTGCCAAATTGCGAGCGGACATGTGTTTCGTTCCTTTTGATACGGTGATGAAGGCTTGGTCAAAGGACAATGCAAGTGAAGCTTGCCCTTTCGACGTTGAGGTGCCCTCCACCCTTGCCGAAGTCCTTGCAGTGGTAGATGGAGCTGTATATTCCCGTCCGCAACAGGCTCTTATGCAGGTATGTTTCTCATAATTCGTTTATTTATTGACTCTTATTTCTTTATTTTCTATTCTAATGCTTATCTTTGATTTTACAGCTTGCTTATAATGAGAGTTTCTCTCTGATTGCGTACAAGTTCTTCCAAGATCGTTCACTGATGATGGAGGATAAACTCAGGAGTGCTGAGGAAGAACTTGTTGAAGTCAGAGCGGAGGCTGATTCACTTCGCCTTCGATTGTCGGAGGGTGGTCCTGCTGAGTTAAAGCAGGAGAATAAAGAGCTCCGACAGCAGTTGTCTACTCTTCAAAGCCAAGGTTACAATACTTCATTTTCTATGTTATTTTATTTTTCTTTAGCACATATTTCTGAAATTCTTTATGGGATCAGAGCGGGATTCAAATCTTGTTGTTAAACTTCGGGCTAGAGCCACGTCTTTACATGGGCACGTAATGAAAGTCACTGAGGAGAACGTAAAGGTCAAGGAGAACTTCAATAAACTGGTGTATGAGAGGAATAAAATTCTCATTGCGTATAAAAAGCTCTCGACGGAGTATGCATCTTCGAAAGAAGACTTTGTTAGCAAAGAGGGGGAATTTGATGATGTTATTTTATGTAATAATGATAGCGTTGCTGAAGCCATGGTGAAAGTAGGAAAATTAAAAGAGGAAAATCAAAAGCTTTGTGTAAAGAGAAAAAATATCCTTGCTGAATTTTCTCGGTCTAGGTCACAGCGTGATTCCAGAAATTCAAATTTTGTGGCGCAGCTCATCAAAGAAAGAGATAACGCAGCTGCAGATTCTCATGCTAGAGGAAAAGCTCTTTCGGAAGTTCAAAGTCAAGTCCGTAGCCTCTCAGATAAAATCCTTTATCGAGATATTGATATTCAGCGTTTACATAAAGAGCTTGATAAACGCACTGAGAAGATTAATTTGCTGCGTGATAGAGGATTAGCAGATGAATTTGAGATTGTGCAATATAAACAAGATCTCGAACAATCCACGAGAGATTATGCTAAACTTCTGAGTTAATTTGTGTTTTTTTATCTTTCTATTGACAAAAATGTCCGGGATTTACAGAAGTTTGAGTCCTTTGCTATAGGTAGTTTATCTTGTATCAAAAATTTATTCTTACTTATTTTTTACATAGCCTAACAATCTTTTATTTTCTAAGTAGACTTTGAAGGAAAGTTTAAGAGAGCAGCTGCCAAGGTTGAGGAGTTTGATAAGGAGCTGAAGAAAGTTAAGCTTTTGTACGCTAAGGTTGAGAAGGAGCTTTCTGAAGAAAATGACAAGCTGAAGGTGGCCAATGAGCAACTTGGGGAAGCCACAGCTAAACTGGTTGAGGCGCAAGACCGAGTTACTCAGATTACTTCCAAGGCGGAAGAAGCAGATGTTAATTGGCAAACTGCTGTCAAGTGCTACTCTGGTGACTTAGCCGCGGTAGAAGAAAAGCTTGTGTACTGGCAGAATCAAGCTTCTTTGGCTGAGAGCATGGCTTCATTAGATGATGGCAAGATAAAAATGTACGAGGATACGTTTATTGATTCACGAGAGAAGATGGAGTACATGAAAGTGGAGACAAAACGGGGTATTGCTCTGGCATTTAATAATACCTTTGATAGGGTTGCGAAGGATGGTTGGACCAAAACCTATCCACGCAGGGTGGTTCCCGAGCCTGCCCCCGTGCTACTCCTCCTCGTGCTACTCCTGCTTCAACTTCTGATCCCGCTTCAAGTATTAACCCAGCTCCTACCCCTGATCCTGCTCCTTAAAATTCTTCTTGTATCTTGGTGCGTATCATTTTTGTTCCAGTAAACTGTGATAAAATATAAATAAAAATAATTATTTTCTGATATTCTTTTCATTCCTTTTTGACATTTAACTTTTGTTCTTGTAATAAAATCATAAGATAAATTGATTAATGAGTATATAATTTGAAACCTCAAGGATTTATTGTACCTTGGGCTCCTTTTGAGGGTGCGCTTCACATAGTAATTTCTCTCTGGCCAAGAGGACATTAACTATGTGGCCCCTGTTACTTGATATAATAATTAATGTCATATAGGGTATCTCTTGTTAGCGGATGTACCCAATAGTCAATGTTTAAGACTTTTACATGGGTCTCCTATGAGATTTTGCCTTTATTTGCTTTACCCCGTATGAGCACAAATTACTATACGATTGCATAGAAAATTATGGATAGTATGGTTTAAGAAATTGCGCATTCCAAGGATGTCGCAAAACTTCTCCATCCATATTTCGTAAATAATAGGATCCTTGTCCCGCAATGTCCTGTATGATATAAGGACCTCCCCAATTGGGTGCAAACTTTCCAGCTTTTTTATTCTTTTGATATTCCGGAATTTGTCGCAGTACGTACTGTCCTTCAAAAAAATGGCGCAACTTTACTTTTTTTTCCATATTCACTTGCTAACTTTCTTTGATAATTCTCCATCTTTTTTAATGCAAATTCTCTTTTTTCTTCTAGATAATCCAACTTTTTAAGCATTAAATCTTCATTTTAAATTCCTTTCCCATGCCTCTGTCGGCTATTTCCCACTTATAGTTGTTAATGGCAGCATCTGGCTCAACATCTCCAATTGCTTGGTAGATTGCATGCCACTGGGCTGTATAATCACGAATTGATTTCTCTGGCCATGAAGCGAGAGAATATAATCTATCCAATCCCGAGTCAACGGGCCTGTTGTACATATATGCTTCCAAAAAATTTCGAATCAGCTGCACATATGAATGAATAGAACTTTCTTGCAATTTATCATACCATGCCAGTTCCAGTCCCTTTAAACTTGATGGGAAACATCGACACATTACAGCATCATTTTGGTCCCAACGAACCATGATTCGGTTGTGGTATTTCAAATGTGGGGTCAGATCCCTGGTACCATCATAACATTCAAAAACAGGAATGTTGCATTCTCGGGGCATTGGTGCAAATGCTAAATGGGGTGCCAATGGCGTTCGCCTAGCTTTCTTTAACACTTCCTCTATTCTCCACCTTATTTATTCTTTATGTTTCTTATTTCTTCCCTCATTTGCTCCATAGCTTCAAAGCATTTTTTCCATTGATCATGTTGTGGTCCTGGGTTTGCCCGTTTCATCCTTTCTTGTCCAGGTTGCTGTGATATGGATCTCAGTACCATTCTTTGATCTCGACTACTTCTTTCTCTTCTGCTTTCGAATCTACTAGAACTTATTTCTCGTCCCCGTGTTCTGGTACCAGCTAGCTCCGCATTCCGCTGGATCGTTTCTTTCAACGTTTGATTTTTTTAGTTAATCGTGCGATTTGTTCGGCACAAACTCGTTGCTCTGTGCGCACCTTACTCATATCCTCCATTAAATTTTGTAGATGATCAATAGTATTCTGGGTATTATCCTTTGATGGAGAACGATTATGTTCATAATTGTTTTGATTATTCTCCTGAAGTGAAGAATATCCCTCTGAATTGCTTTGCTGACTCTCTGGGTTATTACTATCTCCCTTTGTTGAAGAATTCCTCTTGCGTAACTCTCTTGATTTTGTGAATTTTCTGCTTGTGACATATTTTCTACCTTGTTTGATTTTCTTTCGTAATGTTTGTTTTTCTTCTAATACCAATCCTCTGCTGCTTTTGAGAATTCCTTTGGTAGTTTTCTATAAAAATTATATAATTTCAAAAAAATTATTTATAAAAACATAAGTAATTCAAACCATTTCAAATGAATATATACTTCATAAGCTGAATAAATCTTTCATTTTCCTTTAATGTGTACAAATTCATACAAAAAAGGGGTAACAAGAAATTCTAAGGTTCAAAATTTTTCTTACTTATTAACGCTTTTTACATGAATCAAAGATTTTGTATAATACAATAGATGCTTTGAAATGATACAGAGAATAAAATTGTAGCGACCATTACATGATCGACAACAACCAAAATTTAACTTGTTGAGAAATGACATTTTAAATGGTAAAATGATACAATAGATGCTTTAAAATGATACAGAGAATAAAATTGTAGCGACCATTACATGATCGACAATAACCAAAATTTAACTTGTCGAGAAATGAAATTTTAAATGGTAAAATGATACAACAGATGTTTAAAATGATACAGAGAATAAAATTGTAGCGACCATTACATGATCGACAACAACCAAAATTTAATTTGTCAAGAAATGACATTTTAAATGGTAAAATGATACAGTAGATGCTTTGAAATGGTACAGATAATGAAATTGTAATGGAAATGAAATCAAAATTGTGATCCAAGGTAGGATAAATCCTTTACACATCCCTGTTTCTAGCGCCAAATTGTAACGACCATTTTTGGTGGTCAATCACAACCAAAAACTTAAGTTGTTTATCAATGACAATTCTGCAAGTGTAATTGATACAGAAAAATTATAATACAGGGAATCATCCCTCAAATATAAACGAAAACAACTCAATATATAACGTGGTTCAGCTAATAAGCCTACATCCACTGGAAAATACAGTTTATTATTTATCAACACATATTTTGTACACATGGTTATTTAAGGAATTAAAGAAATTTAGTTCAATAGAGTTCTTAACCTAGTCTTAGCTTTTTCCCTTCTTGAATTTCCTTCAGATTTTTCTCCCTCTATTTTTTGTTATCCCCTTCTTTCTATTTTGGGGTTGGTATTTATAGTAAAATATGATAAGTCCCTCTTCCTCACTCCATCTTATCTTTAACCTGCTTGATCTTATCTTTGTCTTTGGGCGCAACTCATCTTATTCCATTAATAATGCTTCCTACTAGTTCCGCCTGCTGATGCGCAGCTTCCCTTTGGATTGAATATTTATTGGTCCTTTGTCTTTATTATGTGGAGGTTGGCATGTGTGACTTGTGGAACTTGACGTGGAGCATATTTAGTCTTGCATGATTAAAATTTATAGCGCGCGCGTAGCAGGGCGCAGATGCCTATGGAGCGCAAGAGATAACCAGATGATTATGGGGCGCAAGAGATGGTCAGATGATTATGGGGCGCAAGAGATGGCCAGATGATTATGGGGACAAGAGATGGCCAGAGCGCAGATGATTGTCTTAGCTATTGATGATACTTTTTCTTGTGTACTTTCCACGTGTCTTGTATGCATTAATTTATCCTGACTTTTCTGCTCCCGATGTCAGCTGATGTGTAATAAATGTTTTATAGTTGTCTTTCTTTATTATTTATTTTGTCCTTACACTTCTCGGTGTAACATAATATGATACTTTCTTCCTATGATGTGAACACGTGGAACTGATGAATTTATTTCCTTACACAAGCTGTGTAGGTAAGATCACCCGTTTCATATCTGAATCTGGTGGTTGGTTAAAGGCTCCACAGTTACGGAATTACCTGGCCTACCCATACTTCACTCTTTAAGGAAAGTTCTAAGGTGCAGAAGGACAACCCGCATTAAGTCAGTCTGGTGGCACCCTCCAATAATTGGTGGGCTTAAGGTGAACACTGGTGGGTGTTCTTTAGGGATCCATGGTAAGGTGGGTTGTGATGCAATTTTTTGGAACTACTCTGGCTTAGTCACATGAGCTTTTTCAATTCATTTTGGCTGAAAGACTTCAGTTCTGGCAGAACTACTATCCATGCAACCGAACTAGCCTAAACTCGTGATATAGGCGTATATGGTTGGAGTGTGACTCAATAATAGTTATTAATGCATTGAAGGGGTCTGTTATACCCCGTAGCACTAGAGAATTCGATAGAATAACTGTCTGAGATTCATCTAGTCTACACAGTTTGCCTTTTCTCATAATTTAGAATGAATGCAATGGTTGTACTGATACTTTATGCAAGTTTTGTGCCGCCTTAAACACAGCTGTTTGGTGTTCCTTTCCTCCTCCTTTTCTATGTGGTATCATGGAGCTAGACCGTTCTAGTCCACCTCAGCTTAGATATAAGTAGTTATCTTTGAACCTAATTAGTGGTCTAGGTTTATGTCCTCCATTTAATTGCTTATTAATAAATTACTCCTCTGGTGGAGCTTTTTACACATAAAAACATTGAATATCTTCTTATAATGTTTTCAAATTTATAATATCAATTCGCAAGAAAACTATTTAAAAATAACATATGGACAATATAAAGCGTATCCTAACCTGTTCCAAATAAGCTCATTCACTACAAGAAAAGCGGGTTTAAGCGTCTAAAGTATTAGCAAGAGCTCGAAAATTTAGTCGCTTAAACAGTTTAAGCGTCTAAAATTGCAACTGCCAAAAATTTTGGCGGCAATAAACATGTGTCCACTATTTTTTAGCAACGAAAAAAATACACTTAATCTCTAGATCCTTTGTTCAAGTAATATATAGCAACTAAAATAATGAACATGTAGCTATTCACTTTGAGGCACCGACTCGTAGCAACAACAAAAT
>JAJJMC010031495.1:1529367-1556675 GCA_023531435.1 Papaver californicum
TCAGCAACTAAGTTTGAGCCACAACCAAATATGTTTAATTGCTAGATATGTTTTTCAAGTAACTTATAGCAGCTAAAAGTTGATCATATAGTTATTCACTTTGAGGCACCGACTCGTAGCAACAAAAAAATAAATTGGTTGCTCAAACCTCTCTCAGCAACTAAGTTTGAGCCAGGACCAAATATGTTTAATTGCTAGATCCGTTTTTCAAGTAACTTATAGCATCTAAAAAAGTGATCATGTAGCTATTCACTTTGAGGCACAGACTCGTAGCAACAGAAAATGAATTCGTTGCTCAAACCTCTCTCAGCAAATAAGTTTAAGCCACCACCACATGTTCAAAAATGAATTACTTGAGGGAGAAAGATAGACCGTGTGATCAAAATCCATCAACGCTTTATACCTAGTTTTATATAGTCCTACGGATTGTGATCCGTGTGACTCATTGGAAAAAAATCGTATTTGTCCATTTTAGTACGATTATACTTGGTTATAACACCCTTTTTTGATTATTTTTTAATTATTTTTGTCTGAATATTATACATATTTTAATTAGTAAAATATTCATATATTTTAATATCGAGGAATATGTATTTATGGAAGAAAAAAAATTAATAACCTCAGAAAAAATCCAAAGAATAATGATTTCCTAAATCTATATTTATATTCATTGGATCAGATATTTTTGGTTTTCTATTGGCCAGATAAACAATTTAAGGATCATTATGTGTGTGTTTTAGACTTTAAAAACAAAAATAATGTTTGTGTTTAAATTACTCCATTTTTGGTCAAATTGATGGATAATGAATAAAATTTGGTGAGATTGAGAAATATTCAATAAAATTGCTTACCATTAGACTTAAGTATACAATTTAGCGTCCTTTCTAACAGCTATTTGATACTAAAAAAGATTTCATTAACCTCCATAATTAACGGGATTAATTTATTTGGTACTAAAAATGATTTCATAAACCTCCATAATTAACGGGATTAAGAATCCTATTTAAAAGACAAGATATTAAATAAGAATTAAAGAAGTAAACATGGTTACGAACTAACAGGTAAAGGTAGAAAGTAAGCATGCATATAGCATTTACAAAGAACAAACGAAACATAAGGCAAGGTTTTAACAAGCCAGATCATTAATTCTTGAAACTTTTTGGTAGCAAAAAAGATGCAGTCACTTGTGTTCACCAATTCAACGTACTACTCTGAAATCTAAAACTGGTATGATGTTTTCTCTCTTTCTCCAAAGATATTACAAACTAGCAGAAAGATTAAGTAAATCAAACTAATCCTCCTCCTCGGCTTCATTTTCAGCAATGTTGAAGTATCGTAACTCGTAGACATTACGGTCTTTGCTGGATGTAATGACTCTCAGCCAGTCCCTAACATTGTGCTTCTTCAAGTATTTCTTGGTCAGATACTTCATGTACCTAATTACATGAATAATAAAAAAAAAGAATCAACACAAGGAAACCCAAATACAAGCATAACAGTCCCAGTGAGCCAATGAGCAATAGTTTCTTGGGTACTGCTAGAAACCAAAAAATCTGTTTGCGCACAAAAAATGAGTAAAAGCAATTCATAAACTAACAAGGATCCACCACTGTATATCCGGATCATATTGCCCATGTTAAATAACCCTTTCAGAGTTCCCTAGATAGGTTCCCATTTAAAGACACCCTGTTAAAGTGAGACCATAAAGTTAACCAGAACCTGTACATAATCATATCATGTGATTGAAACAGAAGAAAACCAAAATCTCATAAGACAATATGCACAACATACAACCTGCAAAAACACACAGTACTTTAAATTGCCACTGACCACTACGAAGCGAACAACTTCTATTCACTATAAGTATTTGGGTTAGAATATGAACAACAAAAATAACTTAAGCAGTTACAGATTCATTGTTGTTCATATTCTAAACCAAATTAGGTCTATGTCTTCCTTTCACAAGCAGCTACAGATCAATTTCAAAAAGCAGCAGTTAATAAAATCACATGGCAGTTGCGAATCTTCTTTAAATCAAAAGTCATGTACAGACCCCTAATATCAAAACCCTTTTGAAAATTACCTCGATTTATAAAACCCATTCTAGAAAACTCGAATTTCCCTTATTATTTAAACACCCAAATCGAAAAACTCAATCCTAATTACAACAAATTGAAAACCCACTTTGCCAAAAATCGATATATTTTTTTTAATTCAATCATAAAAACAAAAGAAGATTTCACATAAACGGATTAGATTGAAATGTCTAGTTGGCCAGAAATTTCTATCAAAGTAAAACAAAATGCTAGGAAACAAAACCAACAGTAGTGAGATTAATCTACCTGAACTTCAGATTCAATCCTGTGAAAATCCAAAAGCACAAAGTTCAAAATGCTAGGAAACGAAACCAAATACCAGGAGAAACATATTAGTCTATAGACTATACAAAATGAGCAGAACAAATGCTGGATGTAACATAGTTACTAACCTATCAAGATCATATCCTCCCACACCGAGAACAAAGTCCATGTCAACAACTCCAAATTTAGCTTGTTTAATATGTGCCATGCTGTTGATACCCTGCAACAAATGCTCCCAAATTAGTCAAGCAACAGATGCTCCCAAATTAGTGAAACTTAGCAAAGAATGTTGCAGAAATGAGAAATTTTACCTTTATTCTCGTATTCAACGCGCCCAACTCCTCCTCACTCACTAAATCCACCTGCACAAGATAAAATAAAAATTATCATTCAAACCTAGAATGATAGAACAAAACAAGTTATAAGAAACTTAGAAAAGTTATGATTGTATAGTGAATAGCATCCCCACACTTACCCGACGGATCATATATGTCCCCGTAGAACCCAAAAGAAATAAAATTGGGATATACTCACCTTGTTCAAAATGATACCATCTGCATACGCAACTTGTTCTACAGCTTCATTCAAAATGAGAACAGAAGTGTCGGAAAGAAAACTAATAAGCTAATTTGCACCATCCTTAAACCCAAGTGTCTTCCCAGGATACAAGCTTTCAAAAGCAGAATGAACTTCTTCTCTCCATTCGGTGTACCACACTGGCCTGTATCAAAGGAGAAAAGCAGCAATCTAATTCAAAATAAGAACCTTACATAGGCCCTTAACCAAAATTACTCGTATTGATTTGGGGGATAAATTAGAAAATTAAGTTTTTTAATCGAAATCAAATTTGTTGCTTGGTTTTAGGATTTGATTAAAACCATTTTCATTTTCCGCCAGGAACACGGAAAACACCTCAAGAGCAAACAAATAGTAAAAGAAAAATTCAGCTGTATAATGTTCAATCTTCTAAATGATAAATTTTTTACCTTTCTTCATAATTGAACAGTTCCATGTCCATGGAAACTGGCACCACCATTCCCACACTGGTATATGAGTTTGTGTTTGAGTTCTTTGGTCATAACATAGATGTAACCTTGATTCCTCTCCTTGAGGTACGTAGTGTTTAAGGTACACATCAATGAAAAGAAAAGAAAATGTTGGTGTTTACCTTCTCGTGATGGAACCCTAGTTTTCTCAGATTGGTGATGGTGGTGATGCGGCTCAAATTGGGAGAGAGAGAAAAGAAAATGTTGAAAATGAAAGAGATATTTTTGTGAAGGGTTTTGATAAAAAAACAATTAACGGTGGTGATGGTACCTCATACGGATCCTGCTTTGCTTTTGATGGTCCAGATTTTTTTTTGGATGGTCATACGGATTCTGTGTTAGTTACCATTTTGTGTTAGTTACCATTGTGTGTGTTAGTTACCATCTTACTGAAATGGAAATTTGAAAGGTGGATATTGGATTTCGAATGTCGGCAACGTAACCTAACAAATTTTGGAAATTAAGATTCATAAAAAAATGTAAATTTTGTAAATTTAAAAGGTGGATAACGATATAGGGTTCCATGAACCCTGAACTATGAAACTATGATTTTAGCAAAAAAAATATAAATTTAAAAGATTCATTTTTTTTCATCGATCTAACAAATCTAACGATATGAAACTATGATTTCACCAATCTAACTAAAATTCACTCTTTATCGAACCGACTTGACTACACTCAATTTTGATCGATCTTACTCAAATTATATCAATTTTTGTTCAATTTCACTCGATTTCACTTTGATTTATTGAATTTTATTCAATCTCAATCAATCTAATTCATTTTGTTATCTATCTAACAAATCTAACGATACCAAACTATGATTTTATCAATCTTACTAAAATTCACTCAATTTTTTATCGAACCGACTTGACTACACTCAATTTTGATCGATCTTACTCAAATTTTATCAATTTTTGTTCAATTTCCCTTGATTTTACTTTGATTTATTGATGAAAAATTTATATAATTTGAGTAAGATCGATCAAAATTGAGTGTATTCCATTCGGTTCGATAAAAAATTGAGTGAATTTTAGTCAGATTGATGAAATCATAGTTTGATATCGTTAGATTTGTTAGATTGCTAAAAAAATAAATAAGTTTAATTAAGATTGAATAAAATTCAATAAATGTAACTGAAATCGAGTGAAATTGATGAAAAATTGATATAATTTGAGTAAGATCGATCAAAATTGAGTGTATTCAAGTCGATTCAATTACAAATTGAGTGAATTTTAGGTGAGATTGATGAAATCATAGTTTTATATCGTTAGAGTTGTTATATCGATAACAAAATGAAAAGGTTTGATTGAGATTAAATCAAATTCAATAAATCAAAGTGAAATTGATGAAAAATTGATATAATTTGAGTAAGATCGATCAAAATTTAGTGTATTCTAGTCTGTTCGATAACAAATTGAGTCAATTTTAGTGGGATTGAGGAAATCATAGTTTGATATCGTTAGATTTGTTAGATCGATAACAAAATGAATAAGTTTGATCGAAATTGGATAAAATTCAATAAATCTAAGTGAAATCGAGTGAAATCGATGAAAAATTGATATAATTTGAGTAAGATCGATCAAAATTTAGTGTATTCTAGTCTGTTCGATAAAAAATTGAGTTAATTTTTGTGGGATTGATGAAATCATAGTTTGATATCGTTGGATATGTTAGATCGATAAAAAAAATGAATAAGTCTGATTGAGATTGGATAAAATTCAATACATCTAAGTGAAATCGAGTGAAATTGATGAAAAATTGATATAATTTGATTAAGATCGATCAAAATTGAGTGTATTCAAGTCGGTTCGATAAAAACTTAACTGAATTTTAGTTAGATTTATGAAATCATAGTTTGATATTGTTAGATTTGTTAGATTGATAAAAAAAAATGAATAAGTTTGATAGAGATTGGATAAAATTCAATAAATCTAAGTGAAATCAAGTGAAATTGATGAAAATTGATATAATTTGAGTAAGATCGATCAAAATTGAGTGTATTCAAGTCGGTTTTATACAAAATTGAGTGAATTTTAGTGAGATTGATGAAATCATAGTTTGATATTGTTAGATTTGTTAGATTGATAAAAAAAAAAATAAGTTCGATCGAGATTGGTAAACTTCAATAAATCTAAGTGAAATTGAGTGAAATTGATGAAAAATTGATATAATTTGAGTAAGATCGATCAAAATTGAGTGTATTCAAGTCGTTTCGATAAAAATTGAGTGAATTTTAGTCAGATTGATGAAATCATAGTTTGGTATTGTTAGATTTGTTAGATTGATAAAAAAAAATGAATAAGTTTAATTGAGATTGAATAAAATTCAATAAATCTAAGTGAAATCGAGTGAAATTGATGAAAAATTGATACAATTTGAGTAAGATCGATACAATTTGAGTGTATTCAAGTCGGTTTTATATAAAATTGAGTGAATTTTAGTGAAATTGATGAAATCATAGTTTGATATTGTTAGATTTATTAGATCGATAAAAAAAATGAATAAGTTTGATCGAGATTAGATAAAATTCAATAAATCTAAGTGAAATCGAGTGAAATTGATGAAAAATTGATATAATTTGAGTAAGATCGATCAAAATTGAGTGAATTTTAGTAAAATTGATGAAATCATAGTTTGATATCGTCATATTTATTAGATCGATAAAAAAATGAATAAGTTTGATTGAGATTGAATAAAATTCAATAAATCTAAGTGAAATTGAGTGAAATTGATGAAAAATTGATATAATTTGAGTAAGATCCATTAAAATTGAGTGTATTCAAGTCGTTTCGATAAAAAATTGAGTGAATTTTAGCCAGATTGATGAAATCATAGTTTGATATTGTTAGATTGATAAAAAAATGAATAAGTTTGATCGAGATTAGATAAAATTCAATAAATCTAAGTGAAATCGAGTGAAATTTATAAAAAAATTGATATAATTTGAGTAAGATCGATCAAAATTGAGTGTATTCAAGTCGGTTTTATACAAAATTAAGTGAATTTTTTTTAGTGAAATTGATGTAGTCATAGTTTGATATCGTTGGATTTGTTAGATCGATAAAAAAATGAACAAGTTTGATTGAGATTGAATAAAATTCAATAAATCTAAGTGAAATCGAGTTAAATTGATGAAAAATTGATATATTTTGAGTAAGATCGATCAAAATTGAGTGTATTCTAGTCTGTTCGATAAAAAATTGAGTGAATTGTAGTGAGATTGATGAAATCATAGTTTGATATCGTCAGATTTATTAGATCGATAAAAAAATGAATAAGTTTGATTGAGATTGAATAAAATTCAATAAATCTAAGTGAAATCGATTGAAATTGATGAAAAATTGATATAGTTTGAGTAAGATCGATCAAAATTGAGTGTATTCAAGTCGGTTCGATAAAAAATTGAGTGAAATCGAGTGAAATTGATGAAAATTGATATAGTTTAACCCAAACACTTGTCTTAATCCGTATGATAATCCAACATCAAATCTGGACTATCCAAAACCTTCATGATCCGTATGAGGTCGCTTATCCACCATTCAAATTTTCTTTTTTAGCACAAAAAGAAGCACACGCGGGGAATACACAAACAACAAATCATGTCCGTCAATCTCTTTGATCAGTTACTCGAGGTAAAATTAACTTTTCATATTTAACCATAGAAGAGAGAGAAAATCACTAAACCTAATCTCTACTTCCTTCTCGTCCGCTTCCCACCTTCTCCATTTTCTCTGTAAACCCTAACTCATGTCATTCTACTACTTCTGCAACAACAAAAAAAGAGGAAATCTGATCGAACTTCCACTAATTGATGTTCGTCATACTATCCTTAATAACCTCTTTCCCTAAGTCGGAATCTTCACTGGTACCCTAAACCCATTGATGTTCGACATATTATCCTTAATAAACTCTTCCCCTAAGTCGAAATGTTCACCTGTACCATAAACTCATCGATGTCCATCGTACTATCCTTAATAACCTCTTCCCTTAAGTCGGAATCTTCATCGGTACCCTAAACCCATTGATGTTCGTCATATTATCCTTAATAACCTCTTTCCCTAAGTCGGAATCTTCACCGGTACCCTAACCCCATCGATGTTCATCGTATTATCCTTAATAAAATCTTCCCCTAAGTCGAAATGTTCACATGTACCATAAACCTATCGATGTTCGTCATGTATTCCTCATAGTGTTTATTCCCCTAAGTCGGAATCTTCACTGGTACCCTAATTTATCGATGTTTTACCACACATGCTACTCAGACACTAGTCTCAATCCGTATGAGAATTCAAAACCGAATCTAGACCATTCAAAAAATTCCATGATCCGTATGAGGTACCTTACTCACCGTTCAAATTTTCGTTTTAACACAGTGAGAAGCACATAGTTAACTAACACAATTGACTCAATCCGTATGAGAATCCAACATCGAATCTGAACCATCCAAAACTTTTCATGATCCGTATGAGGTGGCTTATCCACCGTCCAAAATTTGTTTTCAAAATCCTAAACTTTTTTTCCCTTCATTTTCTTTATTTGTTTTTCTCTCTCTTTGTCTCTCTTCCATAACAGCCGCCTGAGAAGAAAAACTAGGTTTCATCGATACCTTCATCACCATCCACCGAATCTGGATCATTGAAGCTTGTCCACAGGTTGCAGCCATTTAGCGCATCATACTCACGACGATTGCAAAGTAACTTAGTAAGGTCTCTTTTCGTTCACTGTTACCCTAGCCTTTGTTTCTCGTCGCCAATATTTAGGGGTTTTGGTGTTTGTAAATTTTGTTGGTAATTGGAGGTATTTCTAACACAGGTAACAACCCATCTCTTTTAGATCTAGGGTTTACTAATTTTGCAAGCTTTTCTTTCATAAACTCTGATTTCTTACAGGGGTTTTTGTTAGTAATTTTCTAATAATTATTCGGTTTGGACCTGGATTCTTTAGGTTTAAAGCTGAAATAGGTGATTTTTCCACAATTTTACCTCTTTTTTTTTTTGTTTTTTGGATGAGGTATAGATTTCAATAGAATAGTTGATGCTGATCCAGATCACATCCTCAATCTTATACACTACGAGGTCATCACCATTTTCTTTTCTTATCTTATCCTATCCTGAATCATTCTAACTCCTCTATTTTTATTTTTATTTTTATTATACTGCAGTTATTATCATTATGTACATAATGAGATCCTTGAAAGTGTATATTTGGATTACAGGATGCAGCATCACTAGCAATAGTAATTTTGAAAAAGAAATTACGGGGACGGATCTTTCTGGGATGTGAAAACCATCCTTTATCGAGGTCTTTTTTACTGCTGTTACTCATTTGACTAGCCTAGTAATATGAAAATGACCCTAAAAATTCAATCCAATTGTTTTCATCTTGTACTTTGTTGGTTTGTTTCAGGCAAGATATAATGGATTTGGTGAATAGAAGTGGGAAGTTCAGCAAAAATTCTGAGAAGTTTACAGGTATGCTCCTTATGAATATAGCATTCTGGATATGTTTCCTGATCGTCGGGAACCTAATTTAGTACAACTTAATATTTTCTTATGCAGGCAAAGGTCCTTTAGGAAAGCGATTAAATAACTCAAAAACTCGTCAAGTAATTGGATGGGAACCGTAGTCTGACCTTACAAGTATGATGGTATAGATTTCAATGGTGTGGTGGTGGTACAAAATTATTTGGAAAGGACTGGACGTGGAGAATGGGCCAAACAGGTAACTCTAATGTGAATGTGTACTGGATTTCTCATGTGTACAGGTAACTCTAATGTGAATGTGTACAAAATTGTTGTTTTTTTGTTTTGAATCCTTAACTTAGTTGATTGTATGTTTAGTGATCAACTTAACTCTGATCTGTTATTTCTCTCGGATGAGAATTCTTTTGGATTCAGCTGGGGTCGTGAAACCTGAAATGCCCACCATTAACATTCAAGGTATAGAAGAATGCTATTTAGGTAATGCAATTTATGGTCCTGATTTTTCATGAATTAATCTAGTTGTTCACCAAATGTTTGTTATCAATTTTTATTAAGTGGGCCTGAGTTAGTAAAGGAAACCTTTTTAAGTTTACAACCCCTTCAGCAGCACCAATTTCAACTTGATTTTTGCTATACTATTCATGCTTTTGTTTCTGCTTTTCATTTTTGACTTTTGATATATGATTTTTTCTGTTTACTCCAGTAAATATGCAAAAATGGTGGATAATATGGATATTGGATATCTCCATTGATGTATGGAATGAATAGGCTTGGAGTTAACGAGTTCTTGGCCGTAGTTGGTAGGTATGTGTTTTATCTCACTTATAGAAGAAAAAGCAAACTAAAAAAAGTTGGAACCCAAATAAGATCAGCTAAGATTTTGATTTTTTTTTTGTTTGTAGTATGTTCCCGGTTGTACAGATAAACTAGGAATAGTTGTTTTGGAATCACGTGGATTCTACACAGGACCATATTCATTTATTTTAGTTTAATTTTTATTATTTGATTCCTTAAAATTGATTAATAAACCCATGATACTAGCCTTATCACGTCCAGACCCAAAGAAAAACGTCATTGTGTTACTCGAGGCTTTTGGCGAGTTTCAACCCCTAAGGGAACTCCCAAACTTGGTAAGAGGTACGTGTATGATACTGTTAAATATCAGTAATATACATGTGTAAAAGACCCGTGTTCATGTTGGTCCATACCTAAGAGATCTGTTCAAAGACCCCTCTAAGAAAAAGGTGGGATCTCTTGTTTTATGAATGACGGTAAGTTTATATTACTTCTGATATGCTTTTGACATTTGACCTTGTGATTTTCCTAATTAGGTCATGCATGGGGCTGATCGGGATATACTGTGGCTACAACAAGATTTTGGCATATACGTTTGCAATTTGTTCGATACTGGACAGGTCTTATCTATAAACCTCTGTACCTACACCTCAGTTAAACCTCTTTACTTCTTTATATGAAGCTAAAAAATAAAGTTTTTCTATCACGTCACTTATGTTATTATGCCTGGAATTTGATTAATATCTGTAGTTATGTTCAAGTTATTGTTTGGAACAATTGAAAGCTTCAGTTTTTCTGTTTGCAAATGTATAGGCATCAAGGGTATTGGAGTTAGAGCGGAACAGTTTGGAGTTTCTTCTGAATCACTTCTGTGGTGTAGCTGCGAACAAAGAGTAAATCTTCGTCTCTTTCATGTAGTTTCTTTATGGGCTCATATTTGTACAATCAGTCCACTATTCAAATCTGTATCCTTGCATATAGCCTTGGGGTTGATCATGTCTTTGAAGAGTTTCAGGCCTTTTGGGCTACCAGATATAAGAAATGTCCTATGTAACAATGATACGAGTACCAGTGTCAGTGTCCAACATTGTTAGTGAACTGCACCCTCAAACTGATATAATGGGAAAACATAATGTGGACCATGGAGAAGAACTGCACCCTCAAAATTTCAGGGACAGACACCCATATTTTCTTGAATTTTCGGTCATGAAGCTGGAGGGTGTGTAAAATCTAAAATTTTATAATTTTTCTAGCAAACATTGGGAGTTTATGGTTTGTAATTCTGATTGAGTTTGAATTGTGGTGTTGTGGGTGTTTTAGTATTGTTGTTTTAGTATTGGTGGTATTTTACTTACCTAAACTTGTTGTGCAGGGAGTTCAGCATGAAATGCATACTTGACCTTCACTCACAGTTCTAGTCACGATGGTTCTAAGGATGAAGCACATACCTTCACTCACAGTTCTAGTCATGATGGTTCTAAGGATGAAGCACATTCTCCTGAAGTTCCTTTGGATACGTTACTGAAATACTACAAAGACAATATGATATTATGCGGAAATATACATCCAAAGCTTACGTAATTTTGAGTCAATGATTGTAATTTGGATATTAAATGATTGTAATTTTTTTAACCAAATGATGCTGTAAATTGAATTCATTAATAATAAAGTCAAATCAATTATGATTTTAATTTGGTTCATAATTGTTTTTAGTATTAATTTTAATTTAATTTTGTTATTTATTTTTAATTATATAATCTTAATTAGTGATAATGTCTAATATTAATTGTTAATTATAATTTGGGATTATCTAATCATAATTTATTTTTAACGAGCAAAGAAATTTGGTTGCTTAAAAATTTAAGCAATCAACTTTAGGTCGATTAAAATCAGAATTTCAAATAATTTGATCGTTTAAACCTTTAATCAATCAACTTGAGTAAAAACTTCGATAGCTTAAAAGCTTAAGCAATCAACTTCAGACCAATCAAAATCAGAATTTTAAATAATTTGGTTGCTTAAACCTTTAATCAATTAACTTGAGTAAAAACTTTGCTACCTCAAAAGTTTGAGCAACCAACTTCAGACAATTCAAAATCAGAAATCGCTTTTAGCGAGCAAAACAATTTGATCGCTTAAAACCTTAACCAAGCAAAATTAGGTCGAGTTGCTCCATGTATCTATCAACTAAGTATTTTACTTGCTTTAGAATGATTGGTATATCTGAAGCGATTGGTAGTTTACTTGCTATATTGGTTGGTCTACATGTTAAGCGATCACAGTTTTACTTGCTCCATGTTAATTGGTCTAAATGTTAAGCAATAAGAAAGATACTCGCTTTAGGTTAGTTGGTTTATCACTAGAGCGATTGCATGGTCGCTCAAGGCTTTGAGATACATGACTTTGGACAACCAACGTAGCGAGTGCCACTTTTAGTCGCTATAACGGTTATAGCGACTTAAAAGGGGCTTTAAGCGACTTAAAACGACCAGTCGCTTAAACCCGTTTTTTTTGTAGTGATTATTATAAATATTAGACCACCAGATTAGATAAGGAATCAATCTTGGACAAACAAATCTATTGTTGTGATTATAATTATAAATTATGATGCAGACAGATAGAAAAATAAAAACATAGGTGTATACCTTAAAAGTCAAGTACGGCTAACATGTACTTGGCAGTGCATTTATAAAATTTTAATTCACTTCAAACCGATGGAGAATGCTAAGGCATAATAGTAAGAGATAGGAAACGGCCTACTAAGTTCAACCATGTCATAGTTTAAAAGTGTGAATGATACGACTGCTTATGAGTGAACATATGAACTCAAATCCGCCAATCCAAAACACTGGTAGTTTAACGGGTGAATATTTAACCCGTTTATGGATGAGTTGGATATGAATGTATTTTTAAAATCTACAAACGGGTGTAAGTATAGAAATTTATTGGATACCCGTACCCACTATATTTAAAGGTAAATAAGAAATTTATAAAATACAGCGGTCTATGTGTATTTTGTAGGTACTATATAACTTTTAATATTTTCGTTCTAGTCTAATTGTACCGATAATTCAAATTGCCAAGTAAAAGCAATACGGAATATACTATTGAATTTTACTTTTAGTTTTTGGGATTATAATATTATTACTTTAGTATTGTTATATTGTAATAATTTAATATATCAATTAAATTTCAGTAATTTAATGTTTAAATTAGTTTTTTATTAACATGTTAACTATTTTTATTTTTCTAATAAAAACATAAAATTTGTAGATTTAACCATATTTAATCCATCCACGCGTCTATCTATGAGTGTTAAATCCGTGGATGATGAATTGAACATGGATGCAAATTTAATAACCGTCATTTTAATGTTTAGATTTGGATAATACTAAATCTATGGATTCCACCTATTACTTACCTCTACGACTGCGTGATATAGAAAATTCAATAATGATGTGTACCAAAATATACCTGGAGTCATGCCCAGTTCTACCATCCTTGACAAAATAACTTTCTGAAGAACCGATTGTTGATCTAACCACCTCTGCGGAAGAGGCCCACCCAAACGTAGGATTGTAAGTAAATGAAAATTTCAAAAAACTGACTAACGATCAAGAAAAAACGTTTACGAAACGGAAGCATTATTTAAATACCCCTCATTTTCTTTTCTTTAGTAAAAATACTAAAAATATTTTTAAGGGTATATATATATATATATGAAGTCTAATGAAACTTACCTATTACTTTTTAGAAACATTAAACTTAATCAATACTATTTTAAAGTTGAATTGACTTAGTATAATATTATGTCGTATGTGAATTAAAAACTAGATCCTAAAACTTATATAATACCCATTAGGGTATTTTTACAGGATCGGGATAAGTAAAAACAAATAATTATATATAAAGTACGAAGACACTATAAAACTATCGTTACAAACTATTTATATAAAGTTGGTGCAACTCATCCCAAAGCGTACTACTATCCCTGGCTCTTTTCCCCTCTTCTTGTTTTGCTTGCGTATTTGTTTGTTTATTTCTTTCTTTCATCTTGTTGTTGAGTTCGTTTAAGTGGCCAAGTATTGTACTGCTATACAATACTTGTATCGGGCAGTTTTATCCTGGACACAACTTCACTATTGGGTATTTAGCATCACTCATTTTTGAGGCGTACCGGTAAACTATTGTGTCAAGGACAGTTTGATGATCAAGTGACTTTGCCCTCAAATCACTGTTTAAATTTCAGAAATTTTATTTAACGTTAACATCATTTGTTTTCAGTATTTAATTGTTGCAGAACCAACAATCTTAACACAGTAAATTCTTCTGTAACAATGGGGAAAAAATGGTGTTGACAGACCAAAAAAATTCAGTGGGAAGGATTTCAAAAGATCGCAATCAAGATGTTGTTTTTCCTGAGTTTTCATATGCTAGATGATCTTGTTCTGAAATCTTTTGATGAGAGTTTGAATGATGTTGGAAATGAAAGGGAATTGGACAGTTGGGTTAGGCAGAACTACATGGATAAAAACTATATTCTTAATTGCTTAGAGGATGCATTGTATGATTTTTACAATGCAAAAGAGAATTTTTCTGCTTTTGATTTATGGGATGCTTTAGAGGAAAAATACCAAGCTGAAACTGCTAGAAGTAAGAAATTCTTTGTGGCTAGGTTCTTGGAATATAAAATGTCTAATGACAAATCTGTGGTTGATCAATTCCTTGAACTTCAGTGTATTATCAATGAAATTCTTGTTGAAGGCACGGTGATAGATGAAACTTTTTAAGTGTCTGCTGCGATTGAGAAATTATCGTCTTCCTGGTCCGAGTACAAGCGTAGATTGAGACATGTCAGTATGGTTGATTTGGGTAAGAAGATTCAAGTGGAAAAGTTATTGTGCTCCAAAGACAAGAACGTATCTTCTGCAAGGGACATGTCCAACAAGGCTCATGTAATTGAACACAAGTCTTCCAATACTGAAAAGGGTGAGAGCAGCAAACGCAACCCTAATCCTAGTCCTCACAAGAAAGGTATGTTTCAGAAACCCAAATCTGGCATTGGTAAAACTAAGGGTGCTTGTTATGTTTGTGGAATTCCTGGTCATATGGTAATTCATTGTAGAAAACGTAAAGACTTTAATAACAAGAAAAACAATGCTAATTTGGTTGAAAACAACATGAACGAGTTTTCTGGTACTGTGTCTGAAGTTAATTTGGTAACCAATGTGAGAGACTGGTGGTAGACTCTGGTGTTACCAAGCATGTTTGTGGAAACAGAGATATGTTCACCTCCTATCAGAAGGTAGGGGCAGGGGAGAAACTCTAGATGGGTAACTCATCTGCAGTACAGGTTGTAGGAAAAGGCAAAGTTGGGCTGAAGCTCACTTCTGGAAAGACTCTCACATTGAATGAAGTTCTTCATATTCCGAACATATGCAAAAATCTTGTTTCTTGTGGTGTTTTAGATGATAAGAGTTTTAAAATTGTAATTGAATCTGGCAAAGTTGTTGTCACTAAGGGAAAGGATTATGTGGGTAAGGCTTATAAGACTGAGGGTCTCTATACACTTAATGTAACCTCTGATGAAATGAATAAAATTGATTCTTCTGCTTATGTTTCTGTGTCATTAAATGTTTGGCATGGTAGACCTGTACATGTAAATTATAAGTCAATGCATAAACTGGCTAACGTTGGCTGCATACCCAAATTTAGTTTGGATAATAAACATAAATGTGAAGTATGTGTAGAATCAAAATATGCTAAAAAAAAAAATTTGAAAAAATGTTCAGAGAAATTCTAAACCCTTAGAATTGATTCATTCATTCCTAGTTGACATGAAATCAACTCAAACTAGAGGTGGTAAAAAAATGGTTTATAACTTTCATAGATGACTGTACCAGGTACTGTCATGTATACTTTCTCATGGGTAAGGACGATGCCTTATAAGCCTTTAAGATGTATAAACTTGAATTTGAAAACCAATTAGATATTACCATTAAAAGAGTTAGGTCTGACCGTCGTGCTGAGTATGAAATTCCTATAGGAGAATTTTTCTCACAACATGGCATTGTTCATGAGATCACTCATCCTTATTCACTAAAATCTAATGGTATGGTTGAAAGGAAGAACTGGACCCTTAAGGAGATGATGAATGCCATGTTGACTAGTTTAGTATTACCGGCAAACTTGTGGGGGAAGGCCGTCCTCTCAGCTGGCTATATCCTGAACAGAGTACCCTTTAAAGGATCGGATAAAACTCCATATGAACTATGGAAAGGTAGACAACCTTCTTATGCATACTTCAAAGTGTGGGGGTGTTTGGCTAAGGTTTCCATTCCTCCTCCTAAGAGAACTAAGATAGGACCAAAACTATTGACTGTTTCCTCATAGGGTATCCTGAGAATACTACTGCGTATAGATTTATGGTTGTAAGTTCTGAAATGTCTGAAATTGGTGTGAATATTATTATGGAATCTAGGGAAGTTGTGTTCTTCGAAAATATTTTTCCATTGAAATTTGATTCTCGCATGATATGTGTTGATCCCCTAGATGTCCCTTCGTCCATTCAGGCATTACCTTTAGAGGATGATAAAGTTAAATTTGAGCCCAGAAGAGGTAAAAGGCTTAGAACTGAAAAATATTTTGGGACAGACTTCATAACATGCTTAGCTGAGACTGATCCACATACTTATAGAGAAGCAATGACTTCTTCTGAAGCTCCATGGTGGAAAGAATCTACCATTAGCCAAATGGATTCCATCATACATAATGGTACGTGGGAGATTGTAGACTTACCTTTAGGGTGTAAACCCATAGGTTGTAAATTGATCTTGAAAATGAAACGTAAGGTAGATGGGACTATGAAAAAATACAAAGCTAGGTTAGTAGCTAAAGGCTATAAACAGAAAAAAGGTGTACATTTCTTTGATACTTATTCACCTGTTATGTTAATTGATATTGCTGTCATTCATAACTTAGAGATACACCAATGGATGTAAAGACAGCTTTTCTAAATGGTGAATTAGATGAAGAAATTTACATGGACCAACCTAAGGACTTTGTAGTGAAAGGTTATGAAAACAAAGTTTGTAAACTGAAATAATATTTGTATGGTTTGAAACAAGCACCTAAACAGTGGCATGAAAAATTTGATCATGTAATGATTTCTAGTGGTTTTAAAATCAATGAATCTGACTAGTGTGTTTATACTAAACTTGTGAATGATGCTTGTGTGATTATATGCTTGTATGTTGATGATATGCTTATACTTGGTACAAACAAAGATGTAATTAATTCCACTAAGAACATGCTAAATGAGAACTTTGACATGAAATACTTAGCCCCCGCTGATGTGATCTTAGGGATGAAGATTAAAAAAAATTCTAATAGATATAGTCTTAGTCAATCTCATTATGTTGAATCCATGCTTAAAAAATATAATAAGTTTGATTGGAAACCTGCTTGTACTCCATATGATCCTTGTTGTAGACTCAAAAAGAATAAGGGTAATGGAGTTTCACAACTTGATTACCCACGTGTTACAGGAAGTCTGATGTATTTGATGAACTGTACGAGACCAAAAAATGCTTATGATGTGAGTAGGTTGAGTAGGTATACCTGTAATCCGGGGCAGGACCATTGGGATGCACTTATTAGAGTGCTTGATGTAATTTTTATATAGTGGTAACTCAGACTTGTAAAGATTCGATTTTTAAACCTAATTTTTAATAACTAAAAATAAAACATATTAAAGTAAAATTGATTTCAAATTATGGGAAGGACTGAGACTAAGGATTCCACCATTCGTCAATATAAAAATCTTGCAACTCGTAATTTAGTTTATCCAAAATATTGTCAAAGTTAGTTTTTCAAAATAATAGTTGTAAATCGAAAGCATGAGACATCAAAAGCTCGAAACTCAGCATGACCCATCAAAAGAAAACACAACTAACTGATAAAAACTTTTTTTTCAATTTAATTAAAAGCAAATAATCATGAAAGAATTATAAATAATAAATAAAAGAAGAATTACCACTTTATTATTTGAAAAATAGCTTCCTTCGTCGCCCTAGTGATAGTGATTATCTCATCATGTTGGAAACACTCACAAAATAATTTTTCATAGCTCAAAAAGTGTTTATAATGATGAAAAAAAGTAACACTGACGATTTGATACGCTTATAAGTGTTACAGAGTGTGTGGCTGAAGAGAAAATAAGACAGAAACAATAAAGAACGGACTTTGTCCGCTTCAGAAATTTAAAGGAATATCCAACAGAAACTGCGACTGTTCTCTGGAGCCTTTTGTTCTTCGTGTGTTCTTCACCAGCAGATTTTTCTTTTCTTCCTGGAAACTTTTCCGGCTGCTCTGGCTTGCTTGTTTCTTGATATTCTTTGCTATTTGTAGAATTAGTGAACCCTAATAACTCTTCTTAACCGATTAGAACACAAAGAACAGTCCAAATCCAACTCCAAATCTTTGTTAATCTGAATCCGAGAGTAACTTTCTTTTCCGGCGTGTCTTGGCTTTTCCAGCGAACTTTACGGCGTGAATCACTCAGACTTGACGTGTTTTAACCTATCTTGATTGTCTCTTCAGTTTGAGATATCATAGACACGCTTTAGCTCCCTTTAAATTCTATTCCCAACTAATCCAGAATATGTTGCTTACGTGAAGAAATAGTTTCCGCCTCTTCCAGATTTTGAATTTGAAAGGGGGTGCCCCAATCCAACTGGTGGGTGCCTTTATCAATTTTGTGGGGTGCCTTTAACAACTTTTTGAGCCGCTTTTTCCACAAATATTTATTTCTCAAAAATACCTACAAAGACATAAAAACTTGTAAAATAGTATAAAATCAAGCATTAACAAAATAGAGAATTGAGCACAATTTAGACACAAAAATGTATCTATTAGTGTTGAGGTACTTGAAGTACACTTTGACCTTTTATTTGAATTATGAGAGGTACCCTGCTGTCCTTGAAGGATTTTGTGATGCAAACTGGATATCAGACTCAGAGGAGTCTAAGTTTACAAGTGGGTATGTTTTCATTCTAGCAGGTGGGTTTGGATCTTGGAAGAGTTCCAAACAGACATTTTTATCTCGATCCACTATGGAATCAGAGTTTATTGCGTTAGATAAAGCAGGAGAGGAAGCCTCTTGTCTAAGATGCTTTTTAGAAGACATTCCTCTCTGGCATAGGCCTGTGCCAGTTATATCTATACGTTGTGATAGTCAAGTTGCAATAGTTAATGCTAAAAACAACAAATATAATGGGAAGTCTATACACATTCGTAGAAGAAATAATCCCCTGAAACAACTAATCTCAACTGGCATTATTTCTGTTGACTCTGTGAGGTCTAGGAGAATATCGCGGACCCCTTTGACGAAAGGTTTGTCCAATGAGATAGTTAGTAATGCATCGAGGGGATGGGGATTAAGCTCATTAAATAAACTTGCCATGAAGGATACTCAACCTTGCTGACTGGAGATCCCAAAATCAAGGTTTTGAATGAGAAAACTAATTTGTTATGGGTTAAAGGAAACACTATCAGAGAATTTCGTTCTCTGTCCCTTCCTTATGGTGTAGACGTGATAGTGTGACTGCATGTGAAGGATGACTTTTTATTAAGTCTTAATGAGTTTCATAGTTTCAATTTAAGATTGAAATAGGGTGTAGCAGTAAACACTCTTGATGGAACTCATCTATCTGAATGTGGAAGTGGGACGCTTCCTATGAGAATGGAGCTTATTCTCTAGAGCATTCTGAGAAACGGGATACGTCCAGAGCCAAAATGGACACAGCGGCACAAACTTGACAGCACCTAGAGAGATATCAGCGTGGAATTTATTGATGAACTACACCAAACGATGGCAATTCAAGACATCGCGTTCACTGTATATCAAGTAGTTCTGATAATTTCTCACTAAGCAAAGGTTCAAGACCTTATGGACACCTCTTGCCTATAGTGGTATTTCTCGCTTTCTGATTTCTGATTTTTTATCGGATGCGGGGGATTGTTGGGGGAAATGATTTTAATTTTTTGTTTTTTTATATTGTTAGGAATGGATCTTAGGACCTAAGGGTCACTAAGGACACTAGTTCATTTTCACTTATTGTGACTGAAACCTTTAGTCTCACATAGGAGAAATTAAAGATGTTGCCTCTTCATATTACTGAGAAAATTGCATCTAAGAGTGGCCCTTTGGGTCAACACACTTTTGTGTGGGAGAGAGTACTTAGGAAATGGGCTAGTTGGTGCAACCACATATTTCACACACGCGCGGTGCTTCGCGCCGAAACAAGCACGTCGCCGTCGTCCGTCCGGTCGGGCGGCTCTGGCTCGGGTTCGGATGTGGGTGTGGGTGTGGGTCAACCAATACTTATCTTTTGGAAAAAATACTTTTGAATTATTTCCTTAACGAATTTAACTTTAAAAAATAAATCTTGTCTTAATGGGGGGTGTCTGTCCCGGTGAATATAATTTCATTTGCAACATGTGTCGACATTTTCTGCCCGTTTTTTCTTTACATCATTATGTCGATATAGATTTACAACATTATGTCGACACATAATTAATTGTTGGACTGATTTCTCTCTTCCTCTTCGCCTTTAAAATAAAAGCGTTTTCTTTATTTCAACTCATCCCATAGCAGACTACTATCTCTAGTTCTTTTCCCCTCTTCTTGCTTTGCTTGCGCATTTGCTTGTTTATTTCTTTCCTTCATCTTGTTGTTGAGTTCGTTTGAGTGGGAAAGTATTATAGTGCTGGGTATTTAGCATCTCTCATTTTTTAGGCGTATCGGTGAACTATTGTGTAATGGACAGTTTGATGATCAAGTGACTCTGCCCTCAAATCAATGTTTAAATTTCAAAAAATTTATTTAACGTTATCATCATTTGTTTTCAGTATTTATTGTTGCAGAACCAACAGATTGTACAAGTGCAAAGACACAAAAGTTTAAAAGTTAAGTCTTTAGTAATCAATCAAAGTTCTAAAAGTTGATCTCTGATCTTTGAGATCAATCTAACATCTTATTATCTGTGTGCATATATACTGGTACATGTAATTCTTATTTCATAATGTCGTAATCACTAATTAAAATTCAATACCAAAAGAAAAATACATGATGACCAATAATTAATTGGTTGAATAACCCCTAGATCTTGTTTATGGGTGTAGAAGACAAGTAAATTTAGATACTTTTCAAATACACAAGGATCTTTAAAATACTATTGTAATATCTTTAATTGGGTAGTTTGCCTAAGCTTTTGATTTATACTCTAACTGATTTTGGAACAACTGACTACCCTTTTTGTTTCTTCCTATGTTCTGAGTCGGAATACTCTTATCCTCGTCCGCCTCTCCGTCTACTCGCAATTGATCTTCTTAACTAACTGAATTCCATTTATCAATACTACTTACCATATACTTAATTACTTGATAATAACTAAAAAATAGAATATGAATATTTTTTCCAATATTTATTTCTTAAAATCCTTGAAAAAAGATTTCATGTCTCTGTTTCTTTTGATGTTGTATAGGCAAAATCAGAAGCTAAAGCATGCATGCGACAAAACATGATGCAAATTAATGATACCTACCCCCACAACCAACAGTTAGAAGCTTCAAGTTCTTTTGGTTGGGACCCATAATTAAAGCATAAAGTGTTGGAACAATCCTAAATTGTTGTCCATTTCAATGTAGTTTACATAAAAAAACTTTTTCAAGTTTTGAATCAAATTGAACAAAACTTTTAAAATAAGGGTGAAACTGGGCTCATCCGACTTTAAGTAAGGATAAAAACTAGATTCATCTTGTTAATATAAATGATGTTGACAGTGATGGTGAATAATCATGTTATAGTGGTACATCACAGTCTAAACTTGGATGAAACCAGTTTCATCCTTCACATTCTGACAAAAGATACATTTTTTTGATAGGATGTATCTGGTTTCATCGTGCATATTCTGACAAAAATGTTTGGATAATTCAAGGTACATCATAGTCTAAACCTGGATGAAATCAGTTTCATCCTGCATAGTCTAACAAAATGTACATGTTTTCGACATGATGTATCTGGTTTCATCGTGCATATTCTAACAAAAAAAATATATTTTCTTCAGGATGTATCTGGTTTCATCCTGCATATTCTGACAAGATCATATGAAGTTAAGTAAAGTTTTTAAATCGACTGGCCTGCAATTATGATATATACACATACACGAACCCATGTTCATAATTTAGATTTTATAAACTATACAAATATAATGTTTTACAAATAAAAAACTTAAACAAACTAAATTAATAGCTTTTGTAGCTACATAGTGATAAACAACTTAATGAAATGACGTAATTTTAGTTGTCGCTCTTCTTCCAGCAACTTCTTTCGACATTGAGGATTTCATATTCTAAATCTGCTCTTTTTATGTTCATCTTCTTCCTTAGATGTTCTTGTTCTTCGAAGGCGTAACCAGTTTTTATACTTGTTGTTTGCTACTTTTTCAACTAAATATAACTTTACCTTCTTCCAACTAGCAACATAATCTTCACTAACCTGCAACCATGTAAACATATATAAATTTTCACTTTGATTCAAGATGTAACCAAATGCACCCAACAATAAAAAAAGATGTATCTGGATTCATCTAATGATAACACATGATGAATATGAATACATCCAGTAATAACATATGATTTACCAAGGTGCATCCAGTAATAACACAAGATGTACCCAGGTGCATCCAGTGTGAAACCAGGTTCATCCTAGTTTCAACCTGGATGAAACTAGATACATCCTGATTTCGATTGAACAAAAAAAAAATAGGATGAAACTAGATACATCCTAGTAAATCCCACTTTCAACCTTGAAAGCTACACCAGTACATCCTAGTGTTAACAATGTCCATTCATTTCACACACAAATCAGATTAGAATTTTATTAATCCTTATTAATTCACAATACAGGTTATTCCCCAACGTGAGATCATCTATCTTTTCATAGTTTTTGCGTTGGTTCTCGATGGCCAAACAAAACCAGTATCTAATGATTGGGCATCAACGAGCCCGGCAAGAATCGGAAGACAGTATGAACAGTTGGGTAGGCATTTCCTTATAAACATAAATGTGTTGAGTGAATAGCTATGACATCCTCAATGTCACAATTTAAAGTTAAATACAACAAACAAAAGAGCTTTTGTCTTCCTTTTTGAACAAAACAACGTAGAGGGCAGATAAGTTCATAAACAATATTATTCAGTCAATTAGTCTTATCACGTTTCACCTACCCATGCAAATTGGCCATGCGAGCCCAAGCAAGAAAGGCTGGTCCTCCAAAGAAGTCACTCAAATCACTGTTACTAAGATTGAAATCCTGTAGCCGAAATTAAGAGAAGAAAACATCAGACTTCTTTACTTAATGATATAAAAAATTCTAATACACGTGTACATAGCCAAGATAGATATTAAGGCATCAAGTTGAAATAAAACAGGAAGGTTTGGAAACCACAGGAAGCAATCATACATAAGACTGGACGTTATGACAAGCTTACAAGAAAAAGAAACAATAAACTTTAATGCTCATGATGCCACAGTAAAAAAAAAAGTGCCTGAATAATGGTAACACTTGTCTTTG
This sequence comes from Papaver californicum, assembly GCA_023531435.1. Taxonomy (NCBI): domain Eukaryota; kingdom Viridiplantae; phylum Streptophyta; class Magnoliopsida; order Ranunculales; family Papaveraceae; genus Papaver; species Papaver californicum. Next base: position 1,552,691 of record JAJJMC010031495.1, read on the forward strand.
ATGAAATTAACAATCAAAAATATAAATACGCCTCTATATGGTAGGGTCACGTAAAATGCTGTGAAAACATGAAACAGACTTTTCAAGGAAATATCAACAAACCTAAAATCCTTAGATATTCATATGCAAATGTTAGAAGGTACAAAGACAATGATTGCTCCAACCCTTAACGTGGTATAATTTGCACTTTTGCAGAAGGTTGTTAGAGAAGCTATAAATATCAAGGTGTTCCTTTACCGCACGTTTACTTATTTCTTATAGCTATGAATCTATTATTCAAAGGTTTGAGAGTTCCCTTTAGTTGGCTGAACTGAAATATCTGGTCTAGGTTTGTAAGTTAATCAATTACTTTGAAGTGTTGAAGACTATAATTTAAAATTCAGAATCGAAAAACAAGCAATAAGAAATAATATGGTGAGTACATCTAGTACCTTGAAAACTTTTTGCCAAATGCTTTCTTGACCTGTGAATGCTAAAGGCAAGTTAATCCCTTGAAGAGCAGTCCAATCTATTTTTCTTTCTCCCACCCATTCCAATCCCACCATACATAAGAATCTGTAGAAGATAATCAGGCATAAAATTAGTTTTGTGTATGTTTGAAATATTTCAACTTCATGGAAAAGTGAAGGTTTCTGAAAGTTTACCACAGTAACAGAAAGAGAGCATTTTAACGAAACGAAAGAAAATTTTTTTAATAATTGAAATATGGAATAATTGAAAAAATACGTCAAAAATAGATACCCGTTGAAGAAATAACCCGTAAAATTAAAATGCTGGGAAAATACTCCACAATTATTTTTTCTATCCAAATAGGATTAAGTAGTCAAACTAAACACACATGCGTATTCACATGTTTGCTATTTTAGACAACATTACCCTTTGTTAAAATTACCAGAATTTTAGAACACAAAATCAGAACCCTAGCGGCGCCAGCCCTAGCCGCGCCACGACCTCCATTCTTCTTCTTCTTCCGTTCAACCTCCATTCTTTTCTGAACTCGATATAACTTGCTTTTCTTCTTCTAAGCAGTCACATTGGAATTAAGCAATTAGTATTTGGTGGATCTGAATTCGAGAGCTGGAAAGAGAATCTGACATAAGCAGCGGGTTTCAGTGTTCACAAGATCTAAACTCTCTCAATATCAGTAGGTTTAGGTGGACAAAGCAATGATTATAGAATCTGTAAGCTGTATGTATCATTGTAGTTGGCCAGATACATATCAAATGATAGTTATAGTTAAACTATCAGTCACAGAGAAAAAAAATTAACCGTAGGACCGATAAACAATAATGCAAGTCAGTTATCTGGCGAACGAAAGTACGATAATCATGCTGAATTGAATTCTCATTTCCTATTAACTTATACAAGATTGGATACAAAAAGTTTATAAAAATTAAAGACAGTCACATTGATCCTTTAGAAAAGAAAAGCCAAGCTTGAAACCACCCTAGACTGATCAGAAACAACCATATCAAGTATAAGAATGCCTTAGCAAAAACAACAAAGTGAAAATAGATTGACAATGTAAATTGAGTCGGCATAATAACAATTAAAAGGAATCACATTTTATCGTAGGATACCAGAACCATTAGACTTAGAGCAGTCTTTGTCTAGACAGTCTTTTAGTCGCAAACTTCAGTATGCTATTGCAAACTACTTGGTGCTATTCTAGTAACATGTTGTATTTACTTCATTGTGTAGCTTTGACACCAGAAACAGCTTTAAGGAATAAAAAATTGGCTCCTTTTTTCTTGACTCTATCTGGAATAAACAACTGAGATTAAAAATCCTTCATGTGGACAGTGTTAATTATGTGTAACACAAACTACAGAAAAAAACCAGAGAAAAAATAGTATATTTCTTACAGCTTGAGGTAACAGCATTTTGGTAATAATTCCACGGGACTGGACGTCTAACCAACACTCCCTCATCCTTTACAAGTGGTAGTGATCCTGGCTTTGGGACAGAAGCTATCTGAATGCCTCCAGTTTTGATCCATGAAATATGAGCACCACAGCAATACTTTAGGTACCAATGAAGGCCAGACGTAATTTTGATGACTGTGGTTAGGGCTGTTCATGATAATGGGTTTCCACGGAAATCTGTCAAAACCGAACCGAATAGGGTAAAATCGAACCGAACCGTTTGTTAATGGAACGGTTATGGAAAAAAAGTATGGAAACCGGTAGTCACGGTTTCGGTTTTGGTTGAGCCAAAAACCGAACCGTTATGCCATGGAAAACCGACTATTTAGGATCGTTAATCTAGTTTGTGATAGATCTAATCTAAACCCTCCAATCACCCTAATATATATACACATAACCTAAAGTTCTAAACCTAAATCACATTTTCCTTTCGACAACAACATCCAGATTCTTCTTTTTATTTTTCTCCGCTGCCTCCCACCTTCTTCTTCTTCTCCGCTGCCTCCAGCCTCCTACCTTCTTCTTCTTCTCCATTGCAGCCATCCTGTTCAGACCTGGATCACTTACATATGCCAGTTGAATCTCAATCAACACTAGAGGCAGTAGTAAGTACTTGTTTCTCTAACTTAGAATTTAAAAATTAGGGTTTTAAACTTTTAATAGGTGTGCTGAATTAAAGAATCCTTTGTTGGGTTTAAGCTGATTTGATTAATTATGATTGTTTTTAACAGGTTTTATTGATCATAGTCATGTATATTACTCTTATGGCCGACACTTATTCAGTATCCACAAAGAGCTAGAGCTCAGAAACACAAACACAGTAGAGATAGTTGGAAGAAAGAAAGAAAAATTAGGGTTTGGTTTTTGAGAAGATGACGAAAGACGTGGCTCATCATGAAGAACGAGTTCATCATAGTGGAAGAGACTATGTAGATCCACCACCAACACCATTGTTTGACATGGGTGAACTTAAACTCTGGTCATTTTACAGAGCTTTGATTGATGAGTTTATTGCAACTCTACTCTTCCTTTACGTTACTATTGCTACGGTTATTGGTCACAAGAAACAAATTGTTAAATATGGTGGTGTTGGTCTTTTGGGTATTGCTTGGGCTTTTGCTGGTATGATCTTTGTTCTTGTTTACTTCACAGCTGGTATCTCAGGTAATCTATCTATCTTTCGTTTACTAATTTTTCTTCTTCCATTCTTCTGTACTTGTTTGTAGTGAAACTAACTCTGTTTGGTGTTATTTTAGGAGGACACATCAACCCAGCAGTGACATTTACTGAGATCTGTTTTCTACATGATAGCTCAATGTTTGGGAGTCATTTGTGGAGTTGGGTTAGTAAAGGCATTCATAAAGCATGACTACAATGCTCAAGGAGGTGGTGCTAACTCAATTGCACAAGGTTACTCCAAAGGTGCAGCTCTTGGTGCTGAGATTATTGGAACTTTTGATCTTTTTTACACCGTTATCTTAGCTACCGACCCTAAGAAAAGTGCACATGACTCTCACATTCCTGTAAGTTCCTAGAAATCTCTGAAAAAAATCAGTTTTACTTTACTGTGATTTACTCATATTCATTAATTAGAATATTCTATAGCTTAAGAAATATTCATGGTACACTCTCATGGGTTTGAAACTAATCTTAATTATTTTTAATTACAGGTACCATCCTTATTACCGGTACTGGAATTAACCCAGCTAGAAGTTTTGGTGCTGCTGTTATCTACAACAAGGAGAAAATCTGAGATGATCAGTGGGTATTCTGGGTTGGACCATTTGTGGGAGCACTAGCAAATTTGTACTGTCAGTTTTATGAAACTGACACAACCAGTCGGTTAACCGAAACCGGCTGGAAAAAACCGAAACCGAATGGAACCGAACAAAAACCAAACCGACGGTAAATGGAACGGTTTTAATTATTTTTTTAAGAAAACCGGCTATACTGGTTTCGATTTTGGTTTGACCAAAAACCGAATCAAAACCGACCATGAACAGCCCTAACTGTTGTCACGGGCTAAGATTTTAGACTAGACCGTGCGGCACTTGAACTCT
>JAJJMC010031495.1:1571295-1591270 GCA_023531435.1 Papaver californicum
TGGTAGTGGTGGTGTTGCTGGATGATGGTGGTTGTTGTTGGTTGGTGGTGGTGAATTGGTGGTGGTAGTGTTGGTGGATAAAGATTAAGAGTGGGGTTGATTTTTATTTTTGTTGGGTTGAATTAATTAAAGGGTAGTTTAAGAGTGTGGTTGATTTTTACTTATGTTGGGTTGAATCAATGTAAATGGTAATTTAGACAGATTTATTCAAATGAAATTTTTGTTTTATATTATATTAAATGGGGTTTTAGTATTAAGAGGTATAGGGTAGTGGGATTTTAACCCACTGACTGTTTATTTTTTCAATAGGGTTTGTAACAATTATTTAGCATAACAAGTTCATAATTCTATAATATGTTCTAAACATCGATGACTTAAAAAACTTCAGTAGCTAAATTCTGCAGTTAAAAGCCGTGTCTATTGAAATAAGTTGTTTCTTTGCAACAGTTTCTCTACCGTCTCAGTGTATTCAAGTTCTGTGTGCTGGACGTTATATATAGGAAGTCTGTGAAATATTGGAAATACTGGGACACAGGTTTTTGGATGTTTCTAATGTGAATGAATTGCTCAATTCTTTCTAGTTGGTCTGATGAGAATGACAAGTGGTCTATTCATTCAGTCTTGACTACTTGTCGAGTTTAGTATTACAGAAAGATACACATCTCAACATGGCAAAGAAAATCTATTTTCCATATTTCCACCGGCCTGTTTTATCATGTGATCATGGAGACAGAGCCACCATCCAATGGCACGGGGAGATAAGGACACGTGGGGTGGTAATACTTACTATCCAGGGACTAAGAAGTCCCAGCCAGATAGATTCTAGTTATTGACTAACCTTATGGGACCTTATAACTACACAAGTCTATACATGTTCACTGTAACACTACTAGTCCTATAAATTACACCCCTAAATGCATTAGTTTATTTCCAGTTCATTATTGATAAAGAGAAAACATGTGATTAAGGCTAATATAATAAGATCTGATTGCTCATGGGCATATAAAACTATATAATTAACATTTCTTTATAATTTTTAAAATTTTCAAAAGGGTTAGTAGCTTCAGTTGGATCACTGAGGGGCAGAATCCCGGTTATATATTAGCAGAATAAACATACTTCAACGCCATCGTCTACTACATAGCTGACTTTAGGGTTCAAAAAATGAGGAACTGTAAAACAATGCCTTCATTATTTGTTCAAATATCCAAATACGGTACATTTTTATACTAATCTTATACTACAACAAATTGCAAACTAAATTAGAATTACTGTTTGAAAAAAAAAAGTAAAAGAAAAGCAAAACTGAGGTTGACTCTGACGTCTGCCAAGTATAAGGTGAGCAAGGAATTGCAGCTGAATTTGCTAACAGGTCAGACCCCAATTGTATGGTTGATATGTCACTTTCAATTGATTGTTAGCAACTAACTCCAACAGTTCTTCTGATTTCTCTGGCTCTAAGTAGTTCGCTGCACTTCACTACCTCACCCTTGTTCTTTCCAAAATCAAAGCTGAACCTGTAGGGTACAAATATAATGGAGGAAAATAGCACAACAGGATAAGAAATTCATTATGTCAGGGGCTGAAAAGTAGAAAGAATTACAAGATGTAAAAAATGTATGCAACATAAATGGCCAATCTGTACAAACTTACCATTTGAGGATTTTGGTGACCGAAGTTGTTTTTGTTGCTGGGTCAAAAATAAGCCCTCCACTCCTGAGGAAGTTGTGCGTGGCTTCCATTAGTTCCTTATCGATTTTTCCAGGTGAGTAGCAGCGAATTGCAGAACCAGATCTGGTACCATAGACTAGGTGAAGTGAATCAGGGGTTCTAAGTATGGAAGAGCTACCTGATGATGCAGGAACAGTAAAACAGTGGTAAGTAAAATAATCACCCAAAGTTATGTGTCGTCTATCTGTCTACTGTTCGGTCCATAGAAGACCACTGTTGGACAATTAAATGTTGTAACCTTATGGTTCAAAATGAAACATTGATGGAGCCAAGGTACGTCAAAATGAAACACTGCTGGGAAATACTTACACACAAAAACAAGTTAGTCTTGATGGTTTTTCATCAAATAACCAGTATATGTATTTTAGCAACCAATTGACATAGTGACATCACATCGACTCAAAATATAGTAGCTTACCATACACACAGTATCTCTCTCAGAAAAAACTCAAGCAACCATTATGCTTTTACATAGAGAAACTTGAAAGAAAAGAGCAAATAAGACAACCTAATGGTACTATATGCTTTGTGAGAAATTATTTTTACATTTCTCACTATTTTTCCTTGCTCTACCATAAAATACATGCTTAAGGTTAAATTCTGCAGAAACTTGCACGTGTGAGTGCATCTGCCATACACTGTTGCCAGTTAATATGATTAAAACTTATCCCATTTGTTAACTGGTATTTATATAGTCGGCATCAATACAGACTTTGGATAATATGCCTCGACTTTATTCCGCATGAGGGACCTTAATAAGTCACACATTGAAGTAACAGGCTTGGTTTGAAAGAACAGTCGAAAGTTTGGTAAATGAGCGATGTCAGTAATATTTTAACTTCCTTACAGTTAGACAGAAAACATAAGGCTTTAACAATTACTTTTTAAAAGAATAGTAGAGTAGAGATAATAGCCAACTCCATAATCGCATTCACTAAAGAATTCCACACAAGGGTTTCAGGAAAATTAAGAGCAGAGGGCATATTTCACCTTGAAACGTGGGTTCCTCCCATCAAAGGGCTTGGTAATATTATACGGAGGTCACTGATTACAGTGCAAGATCCCATTATGGATAGCAGACAGCGAGATCTTATTATCTCCATTGAATGAGCTCAATTTGAAAAAGGAAAAGGGAAGTCTAGATTTCCTGCAGATCATTCCAATCATTTTTCAAAACCCTAAACATAATAATCTTCTATCAAATTCAACGATAAGAACCTCGTATTAAAATAGTAAATTCACCGGATTCAATTCTAAATTTATAAGCTAAAATCTTAAACTTCGATGCAGCACAGATCTATTCAATTATTAACCACCTTTGTTTCATGGATCTGATGTTTGAAATTTTGGATGATAAATTGACGATTTTTTGTTTTGAACTTCTTTTTCAACATGAAATTGGACGAAATGAATGAGAAATACAAAAACTGAAAATTCTAAAGTTAAAATTGAGATTAAAGTTTAGTGTTTTTGAACCTGAAGGAGAGAAAGTCTTTGGTCTCTGATTTCTTCCATCTGTTCAACCCTCTTTTGGACATTGCTTTGATGATCATAATTTATGGCTTTCTCCTTCTCATACTTCTCTCCTGTTCTTGTAAAATGAAAACGAAAAACAAATGAGAGGAAAAACACAGAACACGTAACCGGAACGAGAAAAGCAAAGAAATGAAAAAATTCAAGCGGGTTTGACCGTGGGTTTTAATAGTTGGTTGAATAGTATTATTGATATTCTTATTTCTAATATCTTTCTAAATATATAAGTTTTATAAAATACTACCTTCGTTTCAGGAAAATAGTTATTATCATTTTTTCATTTTAGTATAAATTTGTTTTTTCTAAAACGGAAGTAGTATATTTTTAAAAAATATAACGGTTTAAAAAGAAATTATTTTTAAAACAATAGTATTTTTATAAATATATAAAAATATATTTAATATATAATTTTATCCTTAAATACATATATAGTGGTATTAATGATACTAGAAGTTATTTTTAGAATATCAGATTTATACCAAATATTTTGTCTTTTTATGACCAGCAAAATATACCTATTTATATATTAGTTTAAGTCTTATAGAGGAGGGATCTCCCCCATTTAAATTTTGCTGACACGTCATCTTTGTGGGAATGCGTTATGGTGTGTGGTGTGGTGTGGTGTGGTGTGGTGTGCGTGTACGAGAAATGAAAGGGAATCATATTTTTAGCCACACTTTTACTTCTTGTCATTATCACACGTTTATCCCATAAGACTTTGCCTTAGAGCAAGTATCATGGTGGAATCCAGGATATTTTAAGTTTAGAAAAAATATGGAATGTCAAGTTTAATAGCTTTCAAATTGGGGGTCATCCACACTTTTTTCAAGACATGTTCCAAGGTTTTATGGAAGATATCTTGGAATCCAAACGGGAGAGACAAATCCGATTGGCACTGAACGCAAATCAAAGTACCACCCAATCCCTCAGAAAACGCTAATCGGATTGCCACAAAACGCTATTCTGATTAGCACTCAATATGAACCGTAAGTGTTAAAATTTACAAGACAGATCCAAAGGCTTCTAGTGAGTGGCAATCGGATTAACGTTTTGTGGCAATCTGATTGGCGTTTTACACCAAACTTGGAAGATAGAATTTTTACATCATTAGATTTACACTTCCATGATCTATTCCAAATGGTGAGGTGACATGGAACTTGGAAGATGAAATTCTTGTAATATCCCGATTCGGCAGGCAGGGTTCGCCGAATGGAATATATATGTAATGGTTTGTCCTTTCCCAATACCGAGGCATTTTCAGCACAGTTGGCTCCAGAGTTGGCAAAAAGCTTTGCAGTTAATCGTGTTCGGGCTGGGAGCTATACAGGGATGGGTGACCTCCCGGGAAACTATTGTTGGATGACTGATGTGTGTCGTAACACGTCAAAATTATTTATTATTTCTCACTACTTATGATTTATTATGAAGCAAGGATAAGAAAGGATCGTTCCCACAAGGAGATCTTGGTTATTATTCATTTTCAATATCTTAAGTAAATGGGGGATTTTCAGATTTAATGAAAGTAATTAAACTAATTAAGAAAGCTAAGAAATTGTAGAAAAGAATCAAAGATTTGAGAATATTGTTCAAGGTTTCGTTTGCATTCACAAAACATGTTCTTGTACTAATAATTAGAATTGATATTTAATCTCGTTTTATCAAAATCCCTAAAATACCTTGATCGCAATAATATCTCGTAAATTTCCTCAAATCATCAACAAATACTGTAACACCCCAAATTATGGACTTGGATCTGGATCAAATCCAATACCCAAAACCTAAAATGTTACATTTAATAACAATCTCGGGCTTGCCTAACTCGGCCCAAGCCCAAACATCTAATTATTTGTTAGTCTTTATATATATTCAATTTAGAAGTTCTGTTGCAGCGGAGATATGAAAATTCATTTAGAAAAATCTAACCGTTACCATGATGTGATTTTAAATCCATATGAATCCTAATGAACTCTAGTTTTCCAAAAATATTAATTCAACCATTAAATATACAAGATTCACACTCACAATGTCACGTTTTTAAGGTGTAAACATAAAACAAAAATATATATCCCTGGACTCCTAACATTTTATCGGGCGCAAATAAATTCCAACATATAATTTTTATTTTAGATTTCAAATCCCCATAAAATAACATTTTATATATAAATTTTCTAGAATTTTTAGCTTATCATAAGAACCTTATGACCACAGTCAAACTCATAGTTGACTAACACGACAGAAAATCAAAACTGCAGTAGACATAAAAATCATATCAATTCATATATAACTCCAAATAAGATATAATTTATCATTTTAAAGATAAAATAGATAAATATATAACTTTTCAGAAGACATCAAAGTGTAAAACGTACCAGAGAATAGTTTAAAAATAAGTAATATATAGTACAATTAGATTTGACATAAAACTTTTGGATTTATTATAACTAGAAATAACTGTTTTAAAAATACTTTTGGAACTTAAAAAATTCTAAAATTTTAACCATTAAATCTAAAAGGAGTTTTACACTTTTTAAAAATAAATTGAATCGAAATGATTTTAATTAATAGTAAAACCAACATAATTCTGACATTTTCACTATTTCTCAAATAGAATTTTCTTAACCAAACAATTATTTTATTGGTTATACATTAACCCAATAGCCTCCAGAGTATTAATAATCAATAAATACCAAATAATTCTCAATAAAATCATCTAAAAGAGTTTGATGATATTTTATTACAATTTTTCAAGACTCCTGCTATTTCCAATCCACCATTATTATTAATACAATCCAATAAGAAATTAAACAGAATTCTACTATCTTTTAGAAACCAAATCAAAGTAAAATGTATGAATCCAATCCAATCTATTTTCCTTTTCCTTTTTTATTTTTAGTTTCTTATATCTAATTTATAAATAACATGTTCATAAACCCTGCAAATCATAATCATATATCTTTCTTGTTCTTCTTCACTATAAAACTTTTGTCATAATTTATTAAAAAACATGTTTAAACATCATCGTCGCCATCAACATTTTTATCATCACTATTGTTCTCATCGGTCTCACCATCATCCTCGTCATCTTCATCATCGGTGTCCTCATTATCTTCGTTGTATTCATCCTCTGCACAGTTGTGAGTATTCTGTATTATTATTTTTCCAAATTCAGGTAAATCTTCTTCATCACATATATGTGTTGGAGAAGATGAAGAAGTTAGACTAGGTGTATTTCTAAAAGTTATAAAAACTAAATCCAACCCATAGGATTGTACTAATAAAAATGTTAAAAATATTGGATTGGTTTAAGTATATGGATTGGTTAATAAGAATATTGGATTGCAAATAACAAGAGTCTTTTTCAAACATAAATCCTATGCAATCTACTAACTAGAGCACCCAAAACGAGATCTAAGCTTTTCCGCCATTAACTCTTTGTCGTGTCATAAAATCTGGAACTTTTTGTCATGAAACGACGTGAGTTGTGACACTCAATAGGCAAAGAAGCAACAAAAATATTTTTTAACTCTTTAATAAAAACAATCATGATTTTAACTGCAACATGCATATCTCACATCATGTCATCTATATTGCAACAACAATAATAATCATATTTATCCTCTCGCGCTAAGGGAGCCCCACATGAATTTAGAGAATCAAAATTCGTTTCCAAAGATAACTCGTATCTTATCAAGATAGTTTTTTAGGGATCGATGTCCATGGATCGGAACCCAATAATCATACATATATATTATATCATCAATCACACCAAAATCATGGATCAATAATTTTAAAAGTATCTAAGCAAAATAATTTTAAGAATTTGATGTTGCGCCTACCTTAACACTAACTCTAAATGAATAATTATAAATTAATAGAATGAACCGAACTCCGAGACAATGACGTCTTCAAATCCACCGGAATAAAAAAATCAAACGGCACAACTAATAACCTCCTGATACTCTTTTTATTTTTATTTCTCGGTCACTTTCAAAACTAAGGAAGAAGAAGAAAAGTATCGTCTGTCCCATTTTCTCGCTCAAAGAAGACAACATAAACTAATCCTTTCCTCTTAAAATGACGAGAGCAAATGTCTGAATAAAGAAACAAACTTCCTTGAGCAACAACTTCTATATTTTTTATCAACTAAATTTCTATCTAACTCAATAGGTGTCGACATAGAACAGACTTCTTGTTAAGTCAAAAGAGGAAGGAAATGAAGGGAATTATATACTCCATATGAACCAATAGCAAAAAGACAAGTGACATATGCAATTAAACGAAAGAAATCTTATTTCCTTCTTTGCTAATCTGCTCAAGAACACGTATAGGCAATATATAGTGACGCCTCGTATCATGGTAGGAAATTGAGAGCTTCTCCGACGGTTGTTGTGTGTATTTTTTTAGGTGGCAACACAAATAAGATATCCTTGTTCTAATTTTAAGTTTAGGTATAAAAAAATTCATCTCCAACCATGATATTTGTGATTTTTTTTGGTTAAATATAATTATATTTTTTAGTAATTTTAAGATTTTATTATAGCTAAAATTGGTTATTTAATATATTAGAATTAATATTAGTTAAGCAAAAGCTTACTAGAAGAGCTTCACATCCTCAAGGTGAATGTCTACTAAAAATGAAGTTATGTCATCTTCACATTAATTTAAGAAGTTAGGGTTGGAGAAGAATTTTAGGGAAAATAAATATATACCCTATGTGAATTTACATGGTTGGTGAATTGAGAATTATAAAGAGTTTCAGAGAGATCTTAAATCTCTTGTTATTCGTTAAAGACATTAAAAAAGTATCGTAAGCACCTTTGTTAGTGAATAATGACTTTATTTAAGTTTCTGAAATTCTTAAAAACTCTTTGTTATTGGTTAGAGACTTCTAAAAAGTCTTTTAAGTGCTCATGTTATTGGATATAGACTTTAAAGTCATGAATTTGTAATTTTCAGGGACTTTGAGAGACTTTTATGTGAAAATAGGCATGACCAAAGTCTCTCTAAAATAGGTGATATTTTGGGAGACTTTGAAGCTATTGTTGATTTTATTTTATAGCTGCAACTGTTTTTTTTTATTTTCTCTTGTGTATCGAACATTTAAACTAGTATTGCTTAATTAAGCTACGATGTATTATCCTTAAGAAAATCTTGTCATTTTATCTATGCTTTTGTAGGTATATTAAATTAACATACTAGTCATCTATCATATATTAGTTACAACTAGCTTATAGGGGAAAAATGACAGAGAATTTATATACATGATGAATTATTAGAAGAAAAAAACATGATTTTTTTTGTTGATGATTGGTTAGAAAAATACATGATTTTGAAATACTTGTATATGGGAGTAAAACCAAACAGAAATACGTTTGTGATACGTATATTTAAAAATATTATATATATATACGTAAGTGAACTGTTTGCTCCTACGAAATATTCTATTTAGTGGTGGGATGAGTAGATTAATGAAAACATAAGCATATAACAACAATGAAATTTATTTTGACAATGAACACATATTTTACTAGGTACTCATGGTACTTTTGTTAACGTTGTAACGTGTATAATAAAAAAAGTTGGTAGATATTTTGAATTTCTTATTAAATGTTATACATTTTTTTGTCTCTATAAATCACAAAAACTCTCTAGAAATTCACTAGATTTGTAGGTATAAGAAACATAGACTATCTAAAATACTCTTATAGAATCACTAGAAATCTCTAGATTTCCAGTGAATCTCCGGAAGTCACTTAAATGAAAAATCTATGTAAATATATACAATTTTCATTTGACTACCTCCCTGTTAGACATTTATCTTCATATACATTTCATTGGAGAAGCTTTCTTACTCATAAATCTTAACCTTAAATTACAAAGTTAACACCAATCTAGTGCATGCAACTGTCAAAGCATATCTTTCAAACATATTCCTGTACCCTCAATTAGCCTAAGCGTATAACTAATGTTAACAATCTAAATTCCTATAAAGCAAGATATGCTTGTATTTTATTTCATTTCTAAAATTGGCATTTTACGCCAATTAACTAATTACGTTTTTAAATTTGCACCATAACAAATTTTCTAAGGCATAAACCTAATTAATTAATATAACCATCCTGATTAATTCGAAATATCAAAATAAAGTAAAAAGACTATTTTACCTTTATGAGTAAAGTAACACAAATACCCCTAAAAACATGAACGGGTCTTACAACCCTATCTCCTTTAAAAAATTTCGTCAATTTAGAAGTTACCTTAGAAAAGCTTGGGATATTTGTTCCGTATCTTGGATTCTAATTCCCACATCGCTTCCTCGACCTAACGACACTTCCATTGCACCTTGACCATAGGATGGTCTTGGTGCGAAGCACATGCTCCTTAAAGTCCAAAACTCGAACAGGTCGCTCCACTTAAGTAGCATCCATCTCCAAATTTTCCCATGCAATGACATGTGAGGGGTCAATAGCATAAAAAGGATCTCTCTCGTACTTCTATAATATTGATACGTAGAAAGTTTCATGACATGCCCGATTCGTTGAGGTAACTCCAACTGGTAAGATGTCGCGTCAACACACCGAATAATATGAAAAGGTCTGATGTATCGTGGTGATAGCTTTCCTTTCTTGCCAAAACGCTTGATACCTCTTTGTGGGCTAACTTTGAGCAATACCAAGTCACTCACAGAAAACTCTAAATGTCGACGTCTCTTGTATGCATAACTCTTTTGGTGACTCTGAGCTGTCATTAACCTCTGTCGGATTAATTGAACCTTCTCGGCGTCTCTCGTACCAAGTCATGTCCAAAAATGCTTCGTTCACCGATTTCAGTCCAACATACTGGTGTTTCAAGGTAAAAACAAATGTACTGCAAAAGAGTACTTTCAAGTAGGTTCGAGAGATCAAAATCATACAGGACGATCCTAAACCAAGAAATGGCCGTTCACATCCTACTTCAATCACAAAGGTGGAGAAGATTTGGTAGGTCTTAGGGGAGGGAAGCAAATAAGGTTGAGAAATTTCGGTATGATAAGTAGTGTGTGAAGAACAAAGGATTATCTCTGGGATGAATCGCTAATTCTGTGTATCTTAGTTTTTTTTGTCTTGTTTCTTTTTTTGAATATATGAAAACCATCTATTTATAGTTCAAAGGAGACTCACTGATTTCTCATAAGTGGTGGAAGTTACAGAAGAAGTGGAGCAGTAACGATTGTGGAGATTGTAGTGGAGTCATGTCCGAAAAGAAAGGAAAACATGTATGACCACTACTCCTCATTCTCTCAACTATCTTGTAACTGTCCCGCTACCCGTTACCTTATTATTTGTGGATGTGCTGCTGCAACGCACGATTACCGTAGACATCCAGACGAATACCCCAATAAGAATCTTCCCATGTGTTGTATTTGATATCTCGTAGAATGATAGTGGAGTCGTGGAACACTACTATTTTGATTATGTCAAGTCAATTCAATGACTTGCTAAGTACGTGAGGCAAGTTGCGCAACTCACTAGATTGATAATCATACTGATTAGTGTCGAGTATGGTAAGTTCAGTGGTCATGTACTAGCTTAGGAGTAGCTCTGCATATTTAATGGCTAAGTATTAGTTCAGAAGTGACTTAGCATAAACCTGGAAGACATTTGAAGCCAATATTTTAGAGAGATTTTCAAGCAAGAAGGCTTATTAATCATATGAGCTTGGTGTTGGCATTAGGCCAATATTGAAAAAAATAGCGTATTTCTAAGAGGAGTAGCTAGCAAAGCTAGCACTAGCTTCTTAGCGCAAATGGTAATGTGCTAGCTCTTTAGGCATAAAAGCAATGTGCTAGTGTTTTGAGAGCTAGGTTAATGTGCTAGCAAGGAAGATATATTATGTTAGGGCTAGGGAGCTAGTGCCAAGAACGTTTGAAGTTAGCACTTGCCAAAGAAGTTAGCTAGGTCAATGATAGTTAGCACCAATGTGCTAGCGCCAATGCACTTGTGGCCAAGGGCGCTTGCGCTAAGTTGATAAATACATATTTTACATGTTTTAAGTATCATTTTCTTACACTTATTTGTTATATTTCATGTGAATTACTTTGTATTATTATTACTTTTGGATATTGTGTCTTTTGTAGGTTAAATCTCTAATAAAAAGTGAAAATGAAGTGTTTTAAAGGAAGAATTGCCAAATACCCAGTGGATCTCGGTCAAATCCAGGATTTCTCCTCATCATGTCGAAGATAACGAGAAAACAAATCCAACGGCGAAAGAACAGAGTCATTCCGACTTCGTATGGAGAAGTTACGGGTGAAAAGATGAGTTAAACTTGTCGGTTTCACGAAACTGACAAGTGAATGAGTTTTAAAAGGAATTGATAAAGGAACTAGTTCTTCTACTAGGGGGTGTCACTTATTTGAATGGTTCTAAAGGCGCCAGCAGATTGGCTAAGGGGCACCATCATCTTTATCTCTTTCCCAACGACCATTAGGTCATCGTCTCTGTTGCAGAGGAGCTTGTAAAGTTAGTGAGTTGAACGACCAAGGTGAATGATGATCATGACAGTGGTAGAGGTTTTGTTGATCATTGATCATAATCATGATCGATGGTGGATTTGAAGTGGGATTGAGCTAAACTGTATAGCACTAGGGTAATGGAACTGTCGAGAATGATGTTTTGTTATCATTAATGGTTGATGAAGAACTGAGCAGTTGATTGCTCGAGGTGTTGTTGTTTGAGTGATTCTGTGATGAAGACGTGAGAATAATAGATGGCAATGATAAACTCGTGCTGAAATATGAAGTGATGATGAGGGAATGCTGTTGCTCGAGATGATGATGGTGGATATGAAAAATGGGTATTATTTGAATTCGTCTCACAACCAAGAAAGACGTGATGATGGTGATCGAGATGTATATTGTGTGAGGCGCGAGGCGAGGTGAGGCGCCAAACCCTTCGCCTTGCGCCTTTAGTGCCTAGGCACGCCTGAGGCGACCAGAAAAAAAAGATAGTAGATCTCGCCTTTGACGCCTCACTGACGTGGCGCCTACTTCACGCCTTGGGTTCCTTTAACAACATAGATCGAGATTGGTATTAGCAACAAGTTTGGTTGATGGAGTGATGGTTGTGATGTTCGAGATTGATGATGAAGCTGGTGGTGATCGTGGCTATTGGAGATCATTTCGGGTAATGGTATGATGATGTAGTGGTGTTGTGGAGCTGTTACTTGTAATGATTTGGTTGGCGAGAAAATAATGATGATGCAGGTCGAGTCTAGGATGTTTTGAATTACCAGTGAAGGTTAAGGGTGTTTTGTTGTTGAAGTAAAAACAGAGAGGTTAGAGATGATGGTAGATTCGAGTTAAGTGCACGTCTGCGTGAGTTTGTTGTTGTGTTATAAGGGAGAAGCGGATGCCACTGATGGGTTTCTGTCGATGATTGATGGAGGCGTATGTTGAGTATATGGCAGTCGAGAAGGCTAGTGATGGTTGATGTAGTTGGTTGAGCTCAAGATATTGGTGGAAGGCTGGCAGTTAATGCAATGGAAGTTGAAAACACAGGGAAACTTACGACTGATTCCTACCTAGTCGTAGAATTGAAACAGATAAAAGGGAAGAACTCAGGAAAACTTACGTTCAAGTTTTATCTAGCCATAGAAACCATCGAGGAAACCTTTATCAAAACACCGAGGAAAATATTGGAGTTATGCCTGTCAGTTTTGCATAATTGACAGGCCAAGTTAAATTGAAAGATTGATTTAGGTTGGTCCTTCTATACATATGTGGATCCCATTTGTTTCTTTGGCTAGTATTTCACGTTTTTGGCTATTTAAAACAAATATGGCGACTTATTTCAACCGGGATTCGTGCACGGGCATTTCTATAATTTGGTACCTATATAAGAGACACTTATAATTATTTTTGAGATACTTTTTGGAGACCTAGATTTTACATAGAGAATAGAGAAGATAAATTAATTATATTTTCTAGAGTTTACCCTTTTAGGGGGAAACCAAGCTATTTCTTCTTTTTTTTCTTGTACCATGAGTAGGTAATTTTATTTTATTGGTTAGGAATGTAATCCTAAATCCCAGACATGTGAATCAATCTGGCTGGTTGGTTTTAATGTTCATGAAATCTTTTATCGATTTTGTTCTACTGATTATATCGCCACTATGATTGAAGACTTGTTCGTTTAAGTTGCAAATTGAATGAGCATGTGTTCATATCTAAAGCTAAACTAGGGTTTGGAGATTCCGAATAGTCGATGGACCTGGTTACAGTTATCATGGTGTTATTACTGATTGTATTAAAAACCTTCATGTAATTGCATATAAAAGCTTAACCTAGGTTAAATCCGAGTGGCTCTTGCGCCGGATTGCTTAGAAAAACCTCAACTCACGAAGACCATTGATTTCATTGGGTTAAACTTGAGTGGCTCTTGCTCTAAGTTATTCATTAGGAAGGATTCAAAGAGTGGCTCTTGCGCCTTTGATAAAACAAGGAGTTTTTCCAGAGTATACTTGCGATAGGATGCTCTAGGGTTATTGATATAAGAAGGATTGAGTGTTACCTCGAATCGATTGACGAGCTTGTTTGTTGATGGAAGATGAAAACTCTAACCAGTATTTTCTCTCCTCTGATAATCTTTAGTTAATTTTTTTTCATTGGTGTACTTTAGTTTAATTCACGACAAATCGCCCTCTGGTTACATAAGAAGTTAAAAACGAATAACAATTCATAGCTCCTCGTGGGAATGATCCTTAGTACTGTTATACTACTTGTTAGTATTAGTGGGAAACATCTAAAGTAATTTGTTGCACTTACGACACGCATCAAATTTTGGCGCCACTACCGGGGAGCAGTTGGCAATTATTTTTGTTTGAGAATTTTTTTTGTTCTATTTTTTGTTTTTTTTTTCTAAAAAAATTCAGGTTTTTAGGTTTTCGTGGGGGAAACAATTCGTTGGTGGAATTCATTAATTGTCAAAAGCCGGAGGTAGATTCTGAAAACAAGTTGTATACATCACTTTTATTTTTATTTTTGGATTTTTAGTTAGATTTTTTTTCTTACTCTTTGTGTGTCATCATGTTTTCTTACGGAAATAACATGTATGATGCATAACATCAGGCATATTATGGTGGTAGTCAGTTTAATAATAATTCTCAATCTTTCAATAACTTTCAACCGACCATGGGATACAATCAGAATCAATATTTTTGCTTCGGTCAATACCCTACAAAATATTTTGGTTATTCCCATACATACCAACAACCTTATGGTGGGTATGTAGGTCAACAACCACAAAGAAGGTGGGATAGCTATACTTCTAATTGGCTCCACTTGAGTTGTATGAAGATTTTAGATCAATTAAAGGACATGCAACAGGGATTAGACCGGCTTGATCCAACACTTAATAGAGAGAATGTTGCAACAATAGAATTTTACAACAATATACCTTACCCGACTCATGATCGTATTTATGATCATTCACCCACTCAACTGGACGAGTCGTGGTTTAGTGATCCTATTGTAAGTAATGGTGGAAAACGTGTAAACATAAGAAAACTCTAAAAAAAAAACTATATCAACTGGAAGATAACGGAGTACCAGAAGAAATTCTCCAAGAAATTAGTAGTACCTTACATATGGAGTTCAAACGACGTTTTGGTAATGGAGAATATAAGGTCGATGAAGATTTTGATGAGAGTCTGACATAGAAGATGATGAAATATTTAAGAATGAGGCTAGATTGAGTAATATCGTGGAAAACTTAATTGAGCTGTCTGAGGAATATAATGATGACGTTGATGCCGAGATTTTGGTTGAAACAAAACTGACGAAGATTGGTTGAAAAGTTTGATAGAGGACCACGATACACAAGATGTAAATAATTCATTGGAGTTCTTTAAGAACAACGAGGATACCGTAATACAAGAGATAGTAGAAGGTTTGTCTAATACTTTGCATAATTCTATTTTTAATGATTCTCCTCCTCTAATCGAAGTAGTTTCTTAAAAAGTATTTAACCCAACTTTTAAGAAAATACCTCACTTAGGATTGGTGTTGTGTGCTTCCAAAGTTTTAAAGGATTATTTTTCTTCTAAATATCCATCATTAGAGATGCTTGGTTATAACAATCTGCAAGTTACCCAAGTTGAACCCATTAAGGTTCCTAAACTCTATGTTCTATATACACTTCCAAGTGTAAAAAAAATTAAGTGTGGGGGTAACTTATTTATGATAATGGTTTCACTAGTATTATCATATGCTAACATTTTTGTGAAGCAGTTATTAGAAATGCAGATTGTTATCTGGGAGGATCCCCAGATTTTCAGATTGTTGGTGTACGGACAATTACTAGAAGGTCAAGCTGAGGATGTTAAACTAAGCGCTGAATGAGAAGCAACCAATTGGTTTTGTATTTCTAACTTTATCTTTTTAGTTTGATTTTTATTTATTTATTTCTTATGTTTTCATATCATTATTAGGAAACCTTGAATTTTACACTGAACAAGTCAATTTACATTGAGGATAATGTAAAGTTTAAGTGTGTGTGTGTGTGTGGGGGGGGTATGCCTAGGCGCTACGAATAATTTAGAGTTTTAAGTAGTCACTTTGTAGGTAGAATTTTTAAACTTTTTGTACATATTTGCATGCTCCAACTTTTACAGATTTTAGAGTCATTTAGTATACTTCTAGCTAAGGTTACATACGGATTTATCACCAAAATAATTGAACTTAGAAGTAATAAAGAACGACAGTTGGGTTGCTTAGTTGTTGAGAGGCACGAGATGACAAAAAGAGACTTAAACTGTCGGTAGAGAATAAAATATTAGAGAAGATGATCATTCAATACCCATGAGCGAGGCACCAAACCTTCAATTCTTTGTACTTGTCTAAATTGTCTGTTTAGAGTGTTTCATCTGCGTAAACTCGGGGTAGAATGATGAGCTACTGATAGGATTGGGAAATACCTATTTATAATAAACCTCAATCGCATGGCGTCTACAATGTAGAAGCGGAAAATACGGGTCGAACCCACAGGGAGCTGGAAAATACTGCAATTAATATTCCTAAACAACTAACCAGAAATGATATTTTGGGATTTTTCAGAGTGCATATGAAATAAATAAATTAAAATAAACTGATAAAGTAAATTCAATAAGAGAGTCAGTAACCAGGGTTTATAGTATCCACCACTATTTCTTTTCAATTACTGAAATGAAACATAATTTCAGAATATTTATCTATTGTCCGTTCTATCGACAACACCTATTATATATATTAGAGTCTCAAATATCACTGGGACACCCTAAACAGGCACATTAAAAGCTCTAAGTCTTAGCATACACCATCAAATTACGTTAGCGAGAAAATTTTACGAAACTAAATATAGTTTAACAAATAATACCTGGCTATTCTAAGCGTACTCCATCAAAGGATTTAACCCAAGCATGGAATATCAAATAAGTAGACAAATATATTTATAAACCTATTTGTAAGACACAAAGGTTACTGTATCATATAAAACCGGTGAAGCGACAACTAATTTTTTTAATAAATCAATAAACAAAATCATGGAATTAATCTATTCAAACCACAATAGTCTTTTTCCAAATAATCAATTCAATTGGTATAATACTCCAAATGGTTTCAACATAAAACCCTAGTTACAAAGCAATTAGAACATGGTTATGGGTTTTTCAAAACCCATAAAAATTAATTAAGAGAGAAAGAAGAACTAAACTGATAATCGATACGCGTCAACCACACCTCGAACAGACCCCTTCTGTTCAATCAATTTCTCTTTTATACTCTCTATAGAAGATGTCTACCCTTGGTCCCACCTTCTCTCAAGAATCAACCCACAATTCAGCCAAACTCCTTCTCACCTTTCTCTACTCCGAAATCGCCACGTCCACAACCTACTCTCTTTCTTTATTTTCTTTCTGTCAGGAAAAAAAAAACTCAAAAGAACCCAACACCTTCTTTCTCACTTCCTACTATTTTCATTAGCCAACACATAGTTTACTCCCCTTCTCTTTGTACATTCCACTCTCCACCAATAATAGTTGAGAACCCCACTTCTTTCTTTCTATCTCTTTTTCATACGCCAATAAACCTACAACTTTTAGTCTATTTGCCTGACTCTCTTGTCCCGTCAACTCAACAGACAACCCTAAAATCCACCATCTGTTCACCCTACTATTTATTTCTCCCTTTCACGTGCTAGACTAGGAAACTGACATTATAAGTCCAAGATAAAATTGCCCAGCCTCTCAGACTTTGTCTTGTCTATCTACGCCTATCTATATATCACCCATTTAGTCCAATTTATTTGTAACATCCATTTTTAAGTGTGTAACCTATAAAAATGCAAAATAACAATATTAGTATAAACACAAGCCCTAAAAAATACAAATTTGATGGTAAAAATATATAAATTAAGTGTTTATCAGCTACCCAACTTCGCACCAATTTCAGCACTACTTTTGATCTCTTGAGTGCTAATTCTGTCAATCATGAGGGTGTCATCAAAATTGCTAACTCTATACTGTAGTCTTGTTTGCAGTTGGCACCATTCTCTTGACAAAACAACATTAATAGAAACACATCATCATCAACAAGCGGAATCATAAAGAAAGTTGAATACAGTCAAGGCTTGCAAACAATAAAAAGAAAAGCAAAATTTTATATCAAAAGTGAAGACGAAACAAAGTGAAAAAGAAATAAAAGAAAAAGATGTAAGTTTTTGGAGTTTATACGATACTAAGGAAACACAAGTTGTAAATAATCAGGTGCTTAATTCCTTTCCCCATGGCCATGTGAATTTCATTTTAATTATTCTTGTAGTTGTTATCTTTTTGTAGAATATAAAACTAAAAAAATAAATAAAAATAAAAACGAAAATACAAAAAGAAATGCATTTTAATTTCATAGTTAGTATGTTATTTCAGTAGTTAAGACCATCAAGGAATCAAAGAAAAACGGGTACAAATTGTCAAAGTTTTACAAAGTTCAGAAGTTTAGTATCAACAGTTGAAGACTGAAGAAGAACACCTTTCTATTTGTTGTGGGAGTGGTGCTGATTGTAAATCGGGTGAGAATGTAAGTAAGCATTCTTATCCTTGCATAGTGGTTGATTTCCATTCTTAGAGATCATCAGATAAAAAAAAGGTTCTTTTTCGTCCCACGTTTGTATGGGATAACATCTTCATATAATTCGGAAGGTTCCTTTTTCCTTCCCACCATTCAACGTGTGCAGGATTTCTATCTTCATCCCTAACTGCACACATGAGAACAATAAAGTGCGCCTTTTGAGTGCAACTTCATAAAACCCTATTGGTGAGGCATAAGTCGAAGAAAAATGCTTATTCGATCGCTCTCGAGGCTGGATTCTTTTGTATGGTAGTTTTCTCCTAAATCAAGAGTTAAGCATGAGAATAACATTTTTATACTTCTAACTTCTTATTGTTAGTGTGCAGAAACTTTATATCTTCTTATCTCTTGGGATACATGTACTCTGGAATTTTGAAACTTAGAATTTAGGTTTTGTGGGTATACCTCTTGTAAACCCTTACGAGACTATAACTCATCCACTAAGGACACCTCGGGTTTTAAAGGCTTGTTACACATGCTAAGTATAACTGTATCCTCAACGAAATGGAGTTGTTGTATTGTAGATTAAATTAGTTTAGATTTGTAGTTTTCTCGAGGACTAGCAAAAGGCAAGTGTGGGGGAATTTGATAAGTGAATAATTTACATGTTTTAGGTATCAGTTTCTTACACTTATGTGTTAGATTTCATGTGAATTACTTTGTATTATTATTATTACTTTTGGATATTATGTCTTTTGTAGGTTACATCTCTAATAAGAAGTAAAAATGGAGTACTTTAAAGGAAGAATTACCAAAAACCCATGGGATCTCGGTCAAATCCAGGATTTCTTCTCATAATGTCGAAGAGAACGAGAAAAAGAAGCCAACATCCAAAGAACAGAGTCATTCCGACTTCGTATGGAGAAGTTAAGGACGAAAAAATGAGTTAAGCTTGTCGGTTTCACGGAACTGACAAGTAAATGAGTTTTAAAAGGAATCACTAAAGGAACAAGTTCTTCTACTAGGGTGTGTCACTTATTTGAATGGTGCTAAAGGCGCCAGCAGATTGGTTAAGGGGCACCTTCATCTTTATCTCTTTCACCAGCGACCCTTAGCTCATCGTCCCCGTTGTAGAGGAGCTTGTAAAGTCAGTTAGTTGAATGACCAAGGTGAAAAATGATCATGTAAATTTTAGAGGTGTTGTTGATCATTGATCATGATCATAATCGATGGTGGATTTGAAGTAAAATTGAGCTAAACTGTATAACACTGGGGTAATGGAACTGTCGAGAATGATGTTTTGTTATGATTAATGGTTGATGAAGAACAGAGCAGTTGATTGCTCGAGGTAATGTTGTTTGAGTGATTCTATGATGAAGATGTGAGAATAATAGATGGCAGTGATGAACTCGAGCTGAACTATGAAGTGACGATGAGAGAATTTTGTTGCTTGTGATGGTGATGGTGTATATGAAATATGGGTTTTGTTTGAATTCCTCTCACAACCAAGACAGACGTGATGATGGTGATTGAGATTGATATTAGCAGTGTGTTTGGTTGATGGAGTGATGGCTGTGATGTCATAGATTGATGATTAAGCTGGTGGTGATCGTGGCCATTGGAGATCATTTT
>JAJJMC010031495.1:1596334-1654187 GCA_023531435.1 Papaver californicum
GTAAACTTAGCTAAAAGGGTACTACATGACTCTAAAAGTTGGAAATTTCGGTACAATTTTTTTTCTCCATTATCCCCAAAATTAAATTGAATATAGTCCTCGATATTCTAAAGATAAATGATAAGAATGCATGAACAAGGAGAAATACCGAGCAAAGCAAAATAGATATGTAAATATATTACCAGCATTGTGTACCAAAAGCATATGGTTTGCCTCCCATAGAGCTCTAAGTTTAACGTTTCATCCAGACTTTGTTACCTTTCAGATTAGTCATGATAGACAGGATCCTTCAGTTGTGATTCTTCCACCGCATGAGTGGTCAAATCCAAAAATGGTTTCAATCTTTCATTGTTAACTTTGAAAGTTTCTCCATTCTTGGATTTTCTACTTCAACTGCTTCATGTGGAAAAACAATCTTAACAAAGTATGGGACCGACCACCGGGATCTTAACTTACCAGGAAAAAAGATGTAAACGAGAAGTGTACAGGAGAACCTTTTGGCCAAGTTAGAATGACTTTCGAATAATCGATTTATCATGAAATTTTTTAGTTTCATCCTTGTATATTTTCACATTCTGGTAAGCATCATTACGGATTTATTCTAACTCATTGAGTTGAAGTCTACGGTTATCATTAGCGGTTGGTAGGTCAAAGTTTATCCGTTTAATAGCCCAATAAGCACGGTGTTCTAGTTCTACAGGAAAATGGCAGGATTTATCGAAGACAAGTCTATACGGATACATAACAAGAAGAGTCTTAAAAGCGTTTTGGTAGGCCCACAAAGCTTCTATTAAGCGCAAAAACCAATCCTTTCTGGTAGGGTTCACGGTCTTTTCCAAGATTTGTTTTATCTGCCTATTAGAAACTTCTACTTGGCTACAAGTTTGCGGGTGGTAAGGTGTAGAAACCTTATGAGTGATGGAGTACTTTTTCATGAGAGTTTCGAAGGATCGATTACAAAAATTTGCCTCCATCACTAATAATTTCTCTAGGCATACCAAATAGAGAGAAAATCTTGTCTCTAACAAATTTGATCACAATGTGGCAATCGTTTGTCTTGGTAGCTATAGCTTCAACCCACTTGGACAACAACTAGTAGAATAAAAGTTGCCAAAATACTTAACAAAGGGACCCATAAAATAATACTCCATACATTAAATATTTCTATTATTAAGATAGGATTCAGTGGCATTATATTACGGCGGGTCAACTTTCCTTAATTTTTGACATCTTTCACAACTTTGAAATTTTTTGTGGGAATCTTTAAATAATTTCGGCCAATAAAAACCATATTGCAAGACCTTAGAAGCTGTTTTCTTTCAACTAAAATGACCCTCACAAGCTCCATAGTGACAGAAAGTTAGCACACTAGAGATTTCGTTGTCACGAATACAACAACGGATAATCTGATCTGAACAATATTTGATTTAAGTATGGATTATCCCAGAAAAATATTTGACCTCAGATAAGAACTTACTCTATCCTGTTTAGACCAACGCTCAGGCATTTGACCAGTTACCAAATAATTAACAATGTCATCAAAGCAGGGTAAGTTGGGTAACTGAGAGATAGAAAACAATTGTTCTTCAGGGAATGTGTCAAGGACTGGTCTCTCATCATCTCTAGAATCAACAAGGATATGATATAACTGGTCAGCTACTACATTTTCAAAACCCTTTTTATCACGAATCTCTAGAGTAAATTCTTGTAATAGTAAAACCCATCTAATCAGCCGAGGCTTTGAGTTCTTCTTAGACAAAAGATACTTGAGCGCGATATGGTCAGAGTAGACTATAACCTTTGACCCAAGGAGGTATGATCTAAATTTATCAAGTGCAAACACGATGGCTAACAATTATTTTTCAGTGGTTGCGTAGTTTACATGGGCATCTTTTAGGGTTTTACTGGCATGATAAATCACAAAAGGTTCTTTATCATGTCGTTTGCCAAGGACAACACCAACCGCGTAATCGGACGCATCACACATGAGTTCAAAATGGATGTTCCGATCAGGTTGTCAGATAATAAGGGTATAAGTTAACGAAGATTTAAGCTTCTCAAAAGCTTTAACACAAGCTTCACCAAATATAAAAGTAGTATCTTTAGAAATTAGGTTCGACATTGGTAAAGCAATCTTGCTAAAGTCTTTGATGAAATGACGATAAAATCCAGTATGACCAAGGAAAGATCTAACATATGTTACGTTCTTAGGTGGCCTTAATTTTGAAATGAGGTCAACCTTGGCTCTATCAACTTCTATTCCCTTAGCGGACACTACATGTCCTAACACTATTCCATATTTAACCAAAAAATGATACTTTTCCCAGTTAAGGACTAATTTCTTTTCTTTACAACGTTCTAGAACTAGTGTAAGGTGGTGCAAGCATTCATCAAAAGAAGGACCAAAATCTAAAAAATCGTCCATAAAAACCTTGATAAATCGCCCAACCATATCCGAGACAATACTTAGCATGCAACGTTGGAATGATTTTGTTGCATTGCACAACCCGAATAGCATACGCCTGTAAGCAAAAGTACAAATGGACATGTGAAGGTCGTTGTCTCTTGGTCTTCTGGGGATATAGGGATTTGGTTGTACCCAGAGTATCCATTTAGAAAATAGTAATGGATATGACCACCTAATCTTTCTAACATCTTGTCAATGAATGGTAGTCTATACAAACTCTCCACCCAGTAGTAACTAGGGTGGGGATCAATTCATTGTTCTCATTCTCAACTACTGTAATCCCAGACTTCTTTGGGACAACCTGGATAGGGATGACCCACTTACTATCAGAGATGGGGTATATGATACCCGCATATAAAAACTTGAGCACCTATGTGCGGACAACATCTTTCATGTTGGGGGTTCAATCGTTGATGCATTTCTATTGAGGTTTTTGCACCTTCCTCTAAGTAGATTCGGTGCATACAATCAACAGGAATAATACCTTTTAAAACTGCTAGAGTCCACCCAAGTTCAGTCTTGTGCTCTCGAAAAATACTAACTAGTTTACTTTCCTGATCAGGCTCTAAGTCAGAGGCAATTATGGCAGGAAGAGTATTATCATTTCCTAGAAACACATATTTCAACATATCTAGTAACGACTTTAACTCAAGGGTGGGGGCTTTAACTGATGATGGGATGAGCTTATCTGTAGTGGGTGGAAGAGATTCAGGTTTATGTTACTATTTTCCATAATCCAAATCTAGTGCAGAATCTAACAACGCATTAACTTCTTCAAAATGACTATCCTCATCGTAGTAAGCTCCAAAATGCGCTAAGCAGGCCTCTAACGGGTCACTAACACTATTTGTTTGAAAATTATTCTCAACTAGAGAATCAATCATGCATACAAACTCATAGTGGTCATGGTCCCAAGGGGCTTGGAAGGCTTTAAAAACATTCACCAAGATTTTCTAATTATGATTGGAATGTTGATTTCTTGGTCTGAGATAGGCTGACTGTCTAGAATCACAAAGTAAATTGGATATATAAAGTTTTCTACCTGAACCAAAATGTCTTCAATAATTCCACGTGGAATCTTGATTTCTATCGACTAACTGAAGAGTAATCCTAGTTAGTTTCATCTCACCTAGTCCAATTTGTTCGTATACCAAAAACGAAAAAGATTCACACTATCCCCAAGATCTAAAAGTATATTTTATATCCGTTGATTTCCTATAGTATAGGTAACAGTGGGACAACCAGGATCTTTGCATTTGACTGGGTATTTTTATAAAAGTATGGAACTAACTTGTTGGGTCAAGAAAGCCTTTTTATGCACACTCATGTCTCGTTTGACCGTACACATATCTTTTAGGAACTTGGCATAAACTGGTACATGTTTAATTGCATCTAACAGGGGAAGGTTGATCTTAACATGCTTAAAGATGTCTAGGATTTCAACATAAGTACCAAGCTTTTTCTTGGAAAGTCTTTGGGGAAATGGTGCAGGTGGTGTAAACACTCTCCCAGGGACATTTTTCTCACTTGATATTGCACATTTCTCAGGCCCATTAGTGTCTCTAGACGACGTTTGTTTAACTTCGGACTTTTTTTCAGCTAGATTACTACTGTTATTTTGTTCTTACCGTGTTTTCTACTATTTTACCACTCATAAGGGTAATAAATGCTTGAACATGCTCAGTAGAACTACCTGACCCGTTTACCTGGTGAACTCCTTTCGGATTCAGAGTCGGTTGGGTAGGAAATTTCCTATGCTCCCTATCATTTAGCATGTTTGAAAGTTGACTAATTTGAGTCTCCATGATACTAATAGCTCGGTCACTATTTTTTTGGTTACGTTGGATATCATCGAGCCTCTGCCCTAACATGTTAAAATTTTGTGTAGTCTGGGTATTATTTAGAGCACTACTTTCAATAAAGAGTATTATATTTTCCTCTAGAGACAACACATTTGAATCAACTGGGCTTGGTTCTTGGGCTGGAGTTGGGTTCCTAGGAAAACCTGATGGTGGATTTCTAGATGAGCTACCCTGATGGGTACCTTTAAACCAGGAGAAATTGGGGTTATGTCTCAAACCAGGGTTATAGGTAATATAGTATAGATCGACCCTAAAATTTAGGGTTCATACCGCCATGCAAGACACTAACCTGGTCACGGGTAGTTTCACTTGGGTGAAATTGAGGCTCATTGTTATAACTCATAGCTTGGGTCGAACCTTCTTGGTTCCTAGGTATATTCATCTCTAAGTCATCTAGACGCCGTTAATACCTAAAAATTACTCGTAGGCAAAACAATGTACTGTAGAAGTATTTTCTTTAGGTTCGAGGATCAAAATCGTACAAAACGATCCTAAACCAAGAAAATAGCCGTTCACGTTTTGCTTCGG
The DNA here is from genome assembly GCA_023531435.1 of Papaver californicum. Lineage (NCBI taxonomy): Eukaryota > Viridiplantae > Streptophyta > Magnoliopsida > Ranunculales > Papaveraceae > Papaver > Papaver californicum. The sequence goes on from JAJJMC010031495.1 coordinate 1,601,192, forward strand.
TTACAAAGAGAGAAGATGGGTTGATCTTAGGGGACGGAAGCTGAGAAAGTTAAGGAAATCAGTGGTGATGAATTGTGTGTAAATATGTTAAACTATGGAGAATAACAGAGCTTGTGAGAATAATAAGCTTGTTATGTCCTTCTGAATAGACTAAATAGTCTATTTATAGTAGTTAGGAACACATACTTCTTTCCTCGTAAGTAGTGGAGGTAGTGAAGGGGTGGAGAGATGGAGATCATGGAGGTAATGGTATAGCCATGCCCGCTATGCTTGGGAAGTTTCTGGAAACTTCTAAACCATTACTTTATCATCTCTTCAACCGCTATAACCGTCATCACTTCTTGTAAATTTCTCATCATAGGGTGTTTCCATGCCGCATGTTGCTATAAACCACCAGACCAATACCCCATGAAGAATACCCCCGTATAACATGTTTTGATTTCTCGTTGGAGTTAGTGGAGTCATGAACTCAAAAAACGTGAGTAATTTGGGAATTTGCCGTAAGATAATACTACCAATAAGCTTATGCCAACGCCTGATGGTTGTGGTATATTTGTGGCATGTTTACAATATAAAAATTATGCTAGCAACGCTGATGCGTCGGAAAACCGACTTTGTTTTACCGCAAGTGCACAGTGTCAAAAGATGTAAGCAATAGCAAATACGGTTCGTTCCCACGAGGCGTGTGGATCACTTATACTAACCAATAAGAGTAAATTTTGAGTCAAAAGATGTTTCAAAAGATATTTTTTTAGATTTTGTAATAAGGAAATCTAGCCTACAAATGAATAAAAGAAATTTAATAAAGATTGTAATCAAGGATGTGAGAGTGTTAAGGTTTCGGAAATCCGTTGTAGATTAGGGTTTACTTGCGTTCATCACAAAGGGTATCGATTTTACTCATGCAAAATAAAAAATCTAGCTACTCTTACAAGAAAAATATTTCATTTAAGAATCGTTAATAATAATTATCAAAACGAATTGTTTGTTCTCAACCTAAGGTAAAATTTCGAAGTACTAAGTATACGTGTCATAAATAGTCAAATGATATTCGTAAAACGATTATCGCAAAAGGGTCAACGAGTTCTTCTGCTAATCAAACAATGAACTATACATGACATAGAACATGAAAAATCATTGAGAAAGTAAAACATTGAAACAGAGACAAAACATTAACATTAAGCTTTTATAGTTGAAAACCTTAGTTTTAAAACACAAGCAAAACAAATTCTACAAATTCATGCTTTTATCCTAACAAAGAGATTTAGCTAGACATAGCTTTCTTAAAAGCCATTAAAATTGATTAAGAGAATATAATCTAACTGAAATAGAAAAACGATAAAAGTGACTAAACCCTTGTTCTCATGTATACTGCTCACGTAGATGGCGTCTCCCCTCCAGCGTAAAAAAAATCTGTAAATATTTATAGGGTTTAAAAAGTCTTATTAGGTTTTCAGAAGTCATTGGCCCAGTCCTATTAGGAGTTTATATTCAAACCATATTAGCAATCTTCGTCTCCTGTCCGATCACAGCAATCTTCACTTCCATGTTCTTCCATGTGTTTTTTATTGCATCAACAACACAGCCAGACTAAAGCCAATCTACTACCCCATCAACCGAGCCACCAGACTAACATTTTAAACCCTAAATTCCATTGTATGTATGAATCATAACTTCACTTCTAACCCTTGATTCAATAGTAACACCATGGCCATATCAAGAGATCAGTCAATCATACCTTTTCTTTCTCATAACATTCGCTTGGAGTACATAAGCTTGTTGTTCTTCTCTGCAGAATTCATCACTAAAACTACTCTCTGATTTTATCTTCATTTACGTCTATAGAACTTCCCACACAACTATTTACTCAAGCTGCAGATCCATAAATTCCATAACAACCATCAAATCTGATTTCACGGATAACCCATCTCTGTAACTTTTTTTCTATTTCTCTACTTCTCTCGCCATCACATAATCACCAATTTTTCATCTCGACCCATCTCTCTTCATCTTCGATTATGACTCAAACCATCATCGACAACTAGCATCTCCTCTCTTATTCAAGAACAACACCATGATTTTAACCATGACCTGACCTTCTTGGATTCTCTAGAGTTGACGCTCAGGTCCCTTTTCTGTTGTTTCTGCAACAATGAAAAAGACTAAACAGAAGAAAATTGTTATCGTTAGAAAAATAATAAAAACACTCTGATGTTGATGCACACACTAGGACAGAGCCACCTGCTCAGCAAATTGTCCTTAACACAATAGTCCTCGGGTACTCCTCAAAAATGAGAGATGATATGCCCCAACAGAGGAGATGTGTCCAGGATAGAACTACCCGTTATGGTTTGAATTAGCATAACCCAAACCACCCTCTAGAACTCAACAACAATTTAGATAGAAGAAGGGAAATAAAAAAACAAGTGCGCACAACAAAGCGAGAAGAGGGGAAAAGAGCTAGGGATAGTAGCCTACTCTGGAGTAAGTTGAAATGGAGAAGAATGGTTTTCTTTTATAGGCAAAAACTTTGAGAAGAAAATAAATTCGAATTAATTAGAATTAATTCCGTGCATTAATCACGGTAATTAAATTTAAAACGTTAAGAATATTTTCATTATTAATTCGAATTGATTAAATCCGTTAGGAAATTATTTTCAAAAAACGGTAAGTCTTGATTGGACCGTAGCGTGGCACACGCGAGCTCACGTAAACCTGCGACTCGCGTGCGTGCTTCGGTGCGAAGCACCGCACATGTGTGAAAAGCAAGTGTGAATCAACTAGCCCATTGCCTTAGTCCTCCCCCAACCACAAAAGCATCTAAACCCTAAGGGACCTCCCTTAGTTGCAAGTTTTGTGGTAATAAAGGGAGAACACATCTCTAGTTTGTCCAATTTGGGAATAACTAAAGGTTCTTCATTCACAAAGTAGTGAAAATAAAAATGATGTTTCCACCCAACAAATGAGCTAGTGTCTCTTAGTGACCCGTTGGTCCTAAGATCCATTCCTACCAAGACCAAAAGTTCAATTTAAAAAATTATTTCAAATTCATTTTCTCCAACAATCCCCCACATGAATGAAAACCCGATAAAAATCATAAATCAGAAAGCGAGAAATACCTCTTAGGCAATAGGTGTCCATAAGGTCTTGAACCTTTACTTAGTGAGAAATTACCGGCGCTACTTGATGGACAGTGAACGCGATGTCTTGAACTGCCATCGTTTGGTGTAGTTCATCAATAGCTTCCACGCGAGATATCTCTCTAGGTGCTGTTAAGTTCGTATCATTGTGTCCATTTCGGCCCTGGACGTATCGCGTTTCTCAGAATGCTCTAGAGAGTCAGCTCAGTTCTCATAGGAAGCGTCCCACTTCCTCATTCTGATAGGTGAGTTCTATCAAGAGTGTTTACTGCTACACCCTACTTCAATCTTAAATTAAAACTATAGAACTCATTAAGACTTAATAAAAAGTCATCCTCAGATGCAGTCACACTATCATGTCTACACCATAGGGAAGGGACAGAGAATGAAATTCTCTGATAGTGTTTCCTTTAACCCGCCACAAATTGGTTGTCTCATTCGAAACCTTGATCTTAGGATCTCCAGTCAGCAAGGTTGAGTATCCTTCATGGCAAGTTTATTTGATGAGCTTAAGCCCCATCCCCCTTGATGCATTACAAACTATCTCCTTGGACAAACCTTTCGTCAAAGGGTCCGCGATATTCTCTTTAGACCTCACAAAGTCAACAAAAATAACGCCAGTTGAGATTAGTTGTTTTAGGGAATTGTGTCTTCTACGAATGTGTATAGACTTCCCATTATAGTTGTTGTTTTTAGCATTAGCTATTGCAGCTTGACTATCACAATGTATAGATATAGTTGGCACAGGCCTATGCCAAAGAGGAATGTCTAGCATCTTATCCAAGCGGCTTCCTCTCCTGCTTTATCTAATGCAATAAACTCTGATTCCATAGTGGATCGAGCTATACATGTCTGTTTGGAACTCTTCCAAGATACAGACCCACAAGCTAGAGTGAAAACGTATCCACTCGTGGACTTAGACTCCTCTGAGTCCGCTATCCATTTTGCGTCACAATATCCTTCAAGGACCGCAGGGTATCTCTCATAATTTAAACAAAAGTTTAAAGTGTACTTCAAGTACCTTAACACTCTAATAAGTGCATCCCAATGCTCTTATCCCAGATTACATGTATACCTACTTAATCTACTCACAGCGTAAGCAATGTATGGTCTCGTACAGTTCATTAAATACATCATACTTCCTATGACACGTGAATATTCAAGTTGCGAAACTCCATTACCCTTGTTTTTCTTGAGTCTACAACAAGGATCATACGGAGTACAAGCAGGTTTACTATCAAACTGGTTATATTTTCTAAGTACAGATTCAACATAATGAGATTGACTAAGACTATATCCATTAGACTCTCTTCTAATTTTCATCCCTAAGATTACATCAGCGGGGCCTAAGTCTTTCATGTCAAAGTTCTCATTTAGCATGTTCTTAGTGGAATTAATTACATCCATGTTTGTACCAAGTATAAGCATATCATCAACATACAAGCATACAATCATACAGGCATCATTCACAAGTTTAGTATAGACACACTTGTCAGATTCATTTATTTTAAAACCACTAGAAATCATTACATGATCAAATTTTTCATGCCATTGTTTAGGTGCTTGTTTCAAGCATACAAAGATTTTTTCAGTTTACAAACTTTGTTTTCACAACCTTTCACTACAAAGCCCTCAGGTTGGTCCATATAAATTTCTTCATCTAATTCACCATTTAGAAAGGCTGTTTTTACATCCATTTGATGTATCTCTAAGTTATGAATGGCAGCGATAGCAATTAACATCCTAATGGAAGTATTTCTTGTAACAGGTGAATAAGTATCAAAGAAATCTACACCTTCTACTTGCTTATATCCTTTAGCTACTAATCTAGCTTTATATTTTTCCACAGTTCCATCTACTTTACATTTTCTTTTGAAGATCCATTTACAACCTATGGGTTTACACCCTACAGGTAAATCTACAATATCCCAAGTATCATTCTGTAGAATGGAATCCATTTCAATAATAGTGGATTCTTTCCACCATGGAGCTTCAGAAGAAGTCATGGCTTCTCTAAAACTCTGTGGATCAGTCTCAGCTAAAAAAGTTATGAAGTCTGGCCCAAAATATTTTTCAACTCTAAGTCTTTTGCCTCTTCTAGGCTCAAATCCATCTTCCTCTACAGGTAGTGACTGACTGGTAGAAGGGACATCTAGTGGATCAACACATATCATGTGAGATTCAAATTTCAAAGGAAAAACATTTTCAAAGAACACAGCATCCCTAGATTCCATAATGGTATTCATACCAATTTCTTATATTTCAGAACTCACAACCATAAATCTATATGCAGTAGTATGTTCAGGGTACCCTATGAAGACACAATCAACAGTTTTGGGTCCTATTTTGGTCCTATTAGGTGGAGGGATAGATACCTTAGCCAAACACCCCCACACTTTAAAGTATGCATAAGAAGGTTGCCTACCTTTCCATAACTCATATGGAGTTTTGTCTGATCCTTTAAAGGGTACTCTGTTCAGGATATAGCAAGCTGAGAGGAAGATCTCCCCCCATAAGTTCGCAGGTAGTCCTGAACTAATAGCATGGCATTCATCATCTCCTTAAGGGTTCGGTTTTTCCGTTCAACCACACCATTAGATTGTGGTGAATAAGGAGGGGTTACTTCATGAATAATGCCATGTTCCATGCAAAAATATCATACAGGGATTACATACTCACCACCACGGTCATACCTAACAGTTTTAATGGTAGTACTCATTTGGTTTTCAACTTCTAGTTTATAAATTTTAAAGGCTTCTAAGGCATCATCCTTACCTTTAAGTAAATAAATATGACAGTACCTCGTACAGTCATCTATAAATGTGACAAACCATTTTTTACCACCTCTAGTTTGAACTAATTTCATGTCAACTAGGTCTGTGTGAATTAATTCTAAGGGTTTAGAATTTCTCAGAATATTTTTCTTATAAGACTTTTTAGCATATTTTGATTCTACGCATATTTCACATTTATGTTCATTATTCAAAATAAATTTGGGTATGCAGCCTATGCTAGCCAGTTTATTCATTGATTTATAGTTTACATGACCAAGTCTCCCATGCCAAACCTTCAACGACACACAAACATAAGAAGAATCATTTTTATTCATTTCAATAGAGGTTACATTCAATTTATATAAACCCTCAGTCTTATAGCCCTTTCCTACATAATCTTTACCCTTAGTTATAATAACTTCCCAGATTCAAATACAAATTTAAATCCCTTATCATCTAACACACCACTAGATACAAGATTCTTGCAGATGTCCGGAACATGTAGAACTTCATTCAATGTGAGAGTTTTACCCGAAGTAAGCTTCAGGCCAACTTTGCCTTTTCCTGCAACCTGTGTTGCGGACGAGTTACCCATATAAATATTTTCTCCTTCCCCTACCTTCTGATAGGAGGTGAACATATCTCTATTTCCACAGACATGTTTGGTAGCACCAGAGTCTACCCACCAGTCTCTCACATTGGTTACCATATTTACTTCAGACACCGTACCAGAAAACTCGTTCTTGTTGCTTTCAACTAAGTTTGCATTGGGCTTCTTATTATTAAAGTCCTTACGCTTCCTACAGTGTATTGCTATATGGCCAGGAATACCACATCGTAACATGCACCTTTAATTTTACCAATGCTAGATTTTGGTTTCGGGAAAGTACCTTTTCTGTGTGGTCCAGGCTTGCGTTTGTTGTGGTCCAGGATTGCGGAAGACTTGTGTTCGCTGACATGAGATTTGTTGGACATGTCCCTTACAGAAGATACATTCTTGTCTTTTGAACACAACAATTCTTCCACTTAATCTTCTTACCCAATTCAACCATACTGACTTCACCCGTTTCATGTCTCAATCTTCGCTTGTATTCAGACCAAGAAGGAGGTAATTTCTCAATCACCGCAGACACTTGAAACGTTTCATCAATCACCATACCTTCAGCAATAATTTCGTTAATAATTTGCTGAAGTTCAAGAAATTGGTCTACCACAGATTTGTCATTATCCATTTTGTATTCCAGGAACCGGGCAACTAAAAACTTCTTACTACCAGCAGTTCTGCTTCATATTTTGATTCTAAGGAACCCCATAAGTCAATGCAGTAAAGTTTTCTTTTGCATTACAGAAGTCATACAAAACATCTTCTAAAAAGTTAAGGATATGGTTTTGGCCATATAGTTCTGTCTACTCCAACCTTCTAACTCTCCTTCATTTTCAGGATCATTCAGAGTTTCATCAGAAGGCTTCAGAACTAATTCATCCAACATGTGATAACTCAGAAAAAATAACATTTTGGATTGCCATCTTTTGAAGTCCTTCCCACTGAACTTCTGAGGTATGTCAACATCACTCTTATCCATTGAAACATAAGTAGTAAAACTATTGTGTTAAGATTGTTGTTTCTGCAACAACGAAAAAGACTAAACAGAAGAAACTGTTATCGTTAGAAAAATAATAAACACTCTGATGTTGATGCACACACTAGAACAGAGCCACCTGTTCAGAAAATTGTCCTTAACACAATAGTCCTCGGGTACTCCTCAAAAATGAGAGATGTTATACCCCAACAGAGGAAATGTGTCCAGGATAGAACTTCCCGTTATTGTTTGAATTAGCACAACTCAAACCACCCTCTAGAACTTAACAACAATTTAGATAGAAGAAGGGAAATAAACAAACAAGTGCGCACAACAAAGCGAGAAGAGGGGAAAAGAGCTAGGGATAGTAGCCTGCTCTGGAGTACGTTGAATGGAGAAGAATGGTTTTATTTTATAGGCAAAAACTTTGAGAAGAAAATAAATTCGAATTAATTAGAATTAATTCCGTGCATTAATCACCGTAATTAAATTTAAAACGTTAAGAATTTCATTATTAATTCGAATTGATTAAATTCGTTAGGAATATTTTCAAAAAACGGTAAGTCTTGATTGGACCGTAGCCTTGGCACACGCGAGCTCACGCAAGCCAGCAAACCCGCGAGCCCCGTGCGTGCTTCGGTGTGAAGCACCGCACATGTGTGAAAAGCAAGTGTGAATCAACTAGCCCATTGCCTTAGTCCTCCCCCAACCATAAAAGCATTTAAACCCTAAGGGACCTCCCTTAGTTGCAAGTTTTGTGGTAATAAAGGGAGAACACATCTCTAGTTTGTCCAATGTGGGACTAACTAAAGGTTCTTCATTCATAAAGTAGTGAAATGAAAATGATGTTTCCACCCAACAAATGAGCTAGTGTCTCTTAGTGACTCATTGGTCCTAAGATCCATTCCTACCAAGACAAATAATTCAATTTAAAAAATCATTTTCTCCAACATTTTCTTCTACATGAATACAACTGCCTAATTGGAGAATCAAGAACCCTCAATTTTCTCTAATAGAAATGAGAAGTTCTCCTTTGTTTTGATAATAAGGGAATTTCTGTTTTGATACTCTAGAATATGCCTTGATGGTCTGGTGAAGAAATATGGTGGTGGTGAGACCATGTCCCAATTTCTACTAGATTCTAATGGGTTCACATGTGCGAGCAACCACATTTTTTATTTTAGTTGCAAACGCCATTTAGCTTCTACTTTAGCCGTTTATTCCTTCAGTAATCGGATTTACTTGTATTTTCTATAAAATGTCTAAAACAATGATATTAGAAAAATAATGAGTCCTAGCTCGTATAAATATGGGTACAATTGTGTCGCACTAACGTGCTTATCAAATACCCTCACACTTATATTTTGCTAGTCCTAAAGCAAAACATAATAAATCTAATCTTAAACTAAACTAGACTGCTACAACTCCCCTTCATTGAGGATACAGTTACACTTAGCATGTGTAACAAACCTTTAAACCCCTAGGTGTCCTTAGTGGACGAGTTATAGTCTCGTGAGGGTTTACAAGAGATTTACCTATAAAACCTACTCCAACTCTCAAATATTTGAAACCACATGCATCCCAAGAGCTAAAAGGACATAAAGTTTTTGCACACTAATAACAAAAAAGTTAGATGTATCAAAGAACATTATTCTCATGCTTAACTCTTGAGTTAGGAGAAAACCACCATATGAAAGAATTCAGGTTCGAGAGCGATCAAACGTCTCGACTTCTGCCTCACCAATAAGGTTTTACGAAATTGACACTCTGAAGACACACTTTATGGTTCTCATATGTATATGCAAGAATAAAGATAGAAATCCTGCACACGTTAAATGATGGGAAGAGAAAACCTTCCGAATTATATTTGAATATCCCATAGAAACTTGGGAAGAAAAGAACTTTTTTTCCTGATGATCTCTACGAAAGGAAATCAACCATTATGTGGGGATGGGAATGTTCACTCACCTTATCGTCCAATCTACAATCAACACCACTCTCACAGTGTCCCATAGAAACGTCTTTGTCTTCGGCTTCAACTGTAGATGATGAACTCTTGAACTTCATAGAACTTCGACATTTTCTAACTCTTTTCTTCTCGAATTCTTGTTGTTTGAAACTAGCATCTCCTCTCTTGTTCAAGAACAACACCATGATTTTAACCATGACCTGACCTTCTCGGCTTCTCTAGAGTTGACGCTCAGGTCCCTTTTCTTCTACATGAATATAACCGCCTGATTGGAGAATCAAGAAACCTCAATTTTCTCTGATAGAAATGAGAATTTCTCATTTGTTTTGATAATAAGGGAATTTCTGTTTTGATACTCTAGAATATGCCCTGATGGTCTGGTGAAGAAATATGGTGGTGGTGAGACCACATCCCACTTTCTACTAGCTTCTAATGGGTTTACATGTGCGAGCAACCACATTTGTTATTTTAGTTGCAAACGCGATTTAGCTTCTACTTTAGCCGTTTATTCCTTCAGTGATCGTATTTGCTTGTATTTTCTATAAAATGTCTAAAACAATGATATTAGAAACATAATGAGTTTTAGCTCGTATAAATATGGGAACAATTGTGTCGCACTAACGTGCTTATCAAATACCCTTACACTTACATTTTGCTAGTCCTCAAGCAAAACATAATAAAATTAATCTTAAACTAAACTAGACTGCTACAACTCCCCTTCGTTGAGGATACGGTTACACTTAGCATGTGTAACAAACCTTTAAACCCCTAGGTGTCCTTAGTGGACGAGTTATAGTCTCATGAGGGTTTACAAGAGATTTACCTATAAAACCTACTCCAACTCTCAAATATTCGAAACCACATGCATCCAAAGAGTTAAGAGGACATAAAGTATTTGCACACCAATAATAAAAAGTTAGATGTATCAAAGAACATTATTCTCATGCTTAACTCTTGAGTTAGGAGAAAACCACCATATGAACGAATTCAGGTTCGAGAGCGATCAAACGTCTCGACTTCTACCTCATCAATAGGGTTTTATGAAATTGACACTTAGAAGACACACTTTATGGTTCTCATGTGTATAGGCAAGAATAAAGATAGAAATCCTGCACACGTTAAATGATGGGAAGAGAAAACCTTCTGAATTATATTTGAATATTCCATAGAAACTTGGGAAGAAAAGAACTTTTTTTCTGATGATCTCTACGAAAGGAAATCAACCATTATGCGAGGATGGGAATGTTCACTCACCTTATCGTCCAATCTACAATCAACACCACTCTCACAGTATCCCATAGAAATGTCTTTATCTTCGGCTTCAATTGTAGATGATGAACTCTTGAACTTCATAGAACTTCGGCATTTTCTAACTCTTTTCTTCTCGAATTCTTGTTGTGTGAAACTTCGTTATATATTTATTCTTTCCCACGGCCTTAATGAACGAATACAAAAATAAATATCCACTAAAACAAATAAAAACAAATATTTGTTTCCTTCTTTTTTTACTAATTTTTTTTTATCAATGCTTTTTTTTTTTTTTTTTTTTTTTGGATACAAGAAATATGAAATATGCAAACTAAAAAAAACACAATGAAACTAATATGGTCATGGGGAAAAGGACTTTACCACTTGATTCTTCTTAACTTGTATTGTCACTTCACTTTGAATCTGAATTTTCATGTTTCTTATAGTGTTGCTTGTAAACCTTGAACGTCTTCAACTTTCTTCAAATTTGTAATGTTCCACTTTTTGATGATGATGGTGTTTCTATGGACCTGATGTTGTCGAGAGAGAGAAAGAATAGTGCTAACTGCAAATAAAACTACAAGGTAAGGTTTTTTCATAACTTTGATGTCACCCTCATGATTGATAGAATTAGCACTCAAGAGATCAAAAAAGTAGTGCTGAAATGGTGCGAGGTTGGGTAGCTCATCATTCTACCCAGATTTTGCGCAGATGGAACACTCTAAATGGACAATTTTTAGACAGGTCTAAAGAATTGAAGGTTTGGTGCCTCACTTATGTATGGGTATTGAATGATCAACTTCTTTAGTATTATATTCACCACCGTCGGTTAAGTCCCTTGTTGTCAGCTCTAGCCTCTCAACAACTAAGAAACCCGAATATAGTTCTCTAATACTTCTAAATTCAGTTATTTCGGTAAGAACTCTGTATGTAAACGTAGCTAGAAGTATACTAAGTGACTCTAAAATATCCAAAAGTTGGAGGTTTCATGTAAATAGTTACAAGAAAGTTGAATTTTCTTCCTAAAAGTGAATACTTAGAATTCTATATGCTTAACCACTCCCCCACACTTAAAATTTACATTTTCCTCAATGTAAATTGACTCATCCAATGTAAAATCAAGGTGGGAATCCTATAATGATATGAAACTTCAGAAAAATAACAAGAAAAAGTACAATAAATACTAAACCAACGGGTTGCCTCCCATGCAGCGCTTGGTTTAACATCGTCATCCTGACTATAAAGAGGTTGGAACAAATATGATGGGTTGACTCCCGCGAAGCTAATAATCTTGCATCCCTGCAAAAAAAAGAAAAACAAAACAAAAACAAAAATTCTACTAATATACACTAACCATGATCCCAAACAGTTTTAGTCTTGATAGACCGGATCTTCGAGGAGGACAGTTTCCACCTAGGTGTCTTAAAGCTCTAAATATGGTTTCTTTGTTCATTTACTTTAAAAACATTCTCAGATTCTCGATTCTCAAGTTCGACGGCCCCACGAGGGAAAACTTTTTTGACATAATATGGGCCTGTCCAACGAGATCTCAGCTTGCCCGGAAATAAATACAATCTAGAATTATATAAGAGAACTTTTTGTCCAGGTTCAAACGACTTTTGACTAATCGATTTATCATGAAACACTTTAGTTTTCTCTTTGTAAAGCTTTGCATTCTCATATGCATCATTCCTAATTTCTTCCAACTCATTGAGTTGAAGCTTACGGTGTTTCCCAGCTATAGAAAAATCAACATTAAAGGTCTTAATTTCCTAATAGGCTTTATGTTCTAACTCAACGGGTAAATTGCAGGCCTTACCATAGACAAGTCTAAAAGGGGACATACCAATGGGTGTCTTATAAGCAGTCCGGTATGCTCAAAGTGCATCCAATAACCGTGTACACCAATCTTTACGATTAGGATTCACTATTTTCTCTAATATCTACTTAATTTGTCGGCTAGAAACTTCGACTTGACCACAAGTATGGGGATGATATGGCGTAAAAAATTTACGTGTAATGGAGTACTTACTTAAAAGTGTTTTAAAGGATCTATTGTAAAAATGTGATCCTCCATCACTAGTAATGGCTCTAGGGGTACCAAATTGAGAAAGTATGTATTCTCTAACGAACTTGATCACAACATGTTGATCATTCGTCTTAGTAGGTATAACTTCTACCCATTTAGATACATAATCAACCGCTGATAAGATGTAAACATTACCATACGAAGTGGGAAAAGGTCCCATGAAGTCTATCCCCCATACATCAAATATCTCAACTATCAATATGGAGCTTAATGACATCATATTCCGCCGAGTAATCCTTCCCAACTTCTGGCACATGTCACAACTCTTGCAAAACTCATGAAAATCATAAAACAAAGTAGGCCAATAAAATCCGCATTGCAAAATTGGCAGCAGTTTCTTAGCACTAAAATGGCCACCACAAGCATAAGAATGGCAAAAAGTGATAACACTCATAATTTCTTCATTAGGCACACATCTGCGAATAATCTGATCAGGACAATACTTAAACAAATATGGATCATCCCAAAAGAAATGCCTAACCTCAGCTAAAATTTTCATTCTATCTTGTTTCGACCAATCTTCAGGTATTTGACCAACAACAAGATAATTAACAATATCAGCATACCAAGGGAAGTGAGAAATAACAAACAATTGTTCATTAAGAAACGTTTCATGCACATGGAAGACATCATCAGAAGACTCTAAAACGATCCTAGAAAGGTGGTATGCTACTACATTTTCAGAACCCTTCTTGTCCCGAATATCTAAATCAAATTCCTGTATCAATAATATCCATCTAATCAACCTAGGTTTAGCATATTTCTTGGATAAAAGGTATTTCAAGGAAGCATGAGAATATGATAATCTTAGACCCTAAGAGGTAAGGTCTGAATTTCTCTAAGGCAAACATGATCGATAAAAGTTCTTTTTAAGTTGTAGAGTAATTCAATTGTGCATCATTCAAGGTATTACTAGCATAGTAAATGACATGTTGTGCTTTATTCTTACGTTGTCCTAAAACAACTCAAACTGCATAATTATAGGCATCATACATAATCTCAAATGGAAGACTCCAATCAGGCGGTTGTATAATAGGGACAAAAGTTAACAACAGTTTCAACTCCTCAAAAGCTGCAATACAAGTTTCATCAAAGACAAAAGTAACGTCCTTACCAAGAAGGCTGCATAAAGGGCGTGAGATCTTACTAAAATATTTAATAAAACAATGATAAACCTGCATGACCTAAGAATGATCTAACTTCCGTAACCGTACATGGGGGTTTCAATTTAGAAATCAAATCAACTTTAGCTTTTTCTACTTCTATTCCCTTGGAAGAAATAATGTGACCTAGTACAATTCCTGAATTAACCATAAAGTTACATTTCTCCCAATTCAATACTTGATTATTCTCCTTGCATCTCACTAAGACAAGAGTGAGATGATGGAGACATTCATTGAAAGACGACCTGAAAACCAAGAAATCATCCATAAAAACTTCAATGAACCTCTTTACCATGTCTGAAAATATGCTCAACATACAACGCTGAAAAGTAGCGGGTGCATTACATAACCTAACATGTATGCTTCTATATGCAAATGTACCAAAGGTACAAGTAAAAATGGTTTTCTCTTGGTCCTCAGGGGCAATAGGGATTTGGTTATAGCCGGAATAACAATCTAAGAAACAATAATATCTATGTCCATCTAACCTCTCAAGCATCTGATCAATGAATGGAAGAGGAAAATGATCTTTCCTCGTGACCTTGTTTAATTTCTTATAGTCAATACATACTCGCCACCTGGTGGTCTGCCGGGTAAGGATCAATTTATTGCTTTCATTCTTGACTACGATGATTCCTGATTTCTTGGGTACAACTTGAACGAGGCTGACCCAAGTACTATCGAATATCGGGTATATGATACTCGCATCTAGTAATTTCAAAACTTCCTCTCTCACAACCTCTTTATGTTAGGATTTAGTCTACGTTGTATTTCTCTTGATGTTTTAGCATTCTCTTCTAAGTAAATATGGTGCATGCAATCACTAAGACTAATACCTTTCAAATCTGCAATAGACCAATCTATAACCATCTTATGTTCTATAAGGACATCTACCAATCTTCCTTCCTGTTCTAATGTAAGATTCAAAGCAATGATAACATGTAAATTGTCTGCAGGGCCTAAGTACACATATTTCAGAGTGCCAGGCAATGGTTTAATGGTCAAGGTCAGAGCTTTCTCCACAGATGGAACAAGTTGAGACTCGGTCAGAACTAGAGGTTTAATTTCGGGCTTCCATTTATTAGTGTCTAACAGCGGTGTGGAGTCTAACAAGGTGTTGACTTCACAAATAACACTTTCATCATCAAAATCATGCCCAAAGTAAGTTAAACAAGCCTCTAACGGATCATCTATATGGTTCTGCAAGAAAGTGTCATAGACTATTTCATCAATCAGGCAAACAGTTTCATGGTTATCCAGATCAGGTGGGGAACGCGGAACATGAAAAACATTCACTTCCATTTCCCAACTACCAAAAGTAAGTTCCATAATAACATTCCTACAATTTATGATTGCATTAGCGGTTGCTAAGAACGGTCTTCCTAAAATAATAGGAATCTGACCACTAGGGTCTGTCACAGGTTGTTATCAAGAATTACGAAGTCCACGTGATAAACAAAACTATCAAAATTTGCAAGAACATCTTCTACCACTCCTCTAGGAATTTTAATGGACCTATCAGCCAACTGGAGTGTAACACTAGTGGGTTTCAAGTCACCAAGTCCTAATTTTTCATACACAGGATATGCAAAAAGATTCACACTGGCCCCTAAATCTAACAAAACATGTTCAATCCTATGTTCTCATATAATGCAAGCAATAATAGGACAACTAGGATCTTTATATCTAGGTGGTGTTTTCTAAGTAATGATAGAGCTCACTTGTTCAGAAAGAAAATCTCTCTTATGAACATTCAATGTCCTTTTCACAATGCACTTATTTTTTAGGAACTTAGCATACATAGGAATCTGCTTAATGGCATCTAAGAGGGGAATATTGATTTTAACTTGTTTGAACACTTCTAAGATGTCATTAGGGTTGCTTCCTTTCTTACGGGGTAGTAACCTTTGGGGGAATGGAACGCGAGGAACATAAGTGTTTTCAGATTCACCTTTTTCAGTTTCATTGGTTTATTTTTGTGTTGAAGGTGTAACCCTCATAATAGTGGGCGGGTTCCTATCTTACTCTTTCTCCTTAGGATGACTAACATGGTTATCAATGACCCGACCGCTTCTCAAGGTAGTAACGACCTGGACATGATCAGAGGGCTTATCACCAGATGTGCTTACCTCAAAAGAACCCTTTGGGTTAGGCTTTTTTTGACTTGGGAACTGTCCTTTGTCTCTCTCACTTATTTTACTAGCAGTTTGACCTATTTGTCCTTCTAAGTTTGTTATGGACCTCGCAGTAGTCTGTTCTATGTTGGCTAGATGTTTTTGGGTGGCCTGTATAAACAAACTAAAACTTTCTTCCATGGTCTAGTGGTCAGTATGAAGGTCAACCTTATAATGCTAGTGGTCAAATCTACGACGATTATCCTGATAGATAGCATGGACTTGTTCTCTACCATCGTCATGAATGGTATGGTCTACGGAATCAACAAAAGGCTTAGATTTAGCACTATGCTCTAATGATTCAAGTCTTCTTGCCAAAGAAGCTATTTTAGCGTCACAATCGAATTGGATATCAACCATGTGCGCTCCCTTTCTATTATCAATTGATCTTATGGTTTCCTTAGCCTCCCATTCTTTGGTTTTATCAGATATATCATGCAAAAAGTTATAAACCTCATCAGCAGTCTTATCAGCAAAATTACCACCACAAATTGATTCTACCATAGTCATAGTTTTGTGATCTAATCCTTCATAGAAAATCATAGTGATTCTTTGGTATCAAATCCATGGTGTGGACATAACAACAAAATTTCATGGAACCTTTCTAAATAAGGTTGTGGTTCTATGCCTAGGATAAAATTTATGCAAAAATAACTTAGTCATCGCATCCCAAGTTTGGATGTAAGAAGATGGTAATGCATAAAACCACGATCTTGCCTTATCTTTTAAAGAGAATGGAGACAATCTCAATTTAAGATACTTATCAGTCAAGTCTTTAATTTTCACGGTACCACATAGTTCCTCAAAGTCTCTAATGTGGTAGTAAGGGTTTTCATTTTCTCTGCCATAGAAGTTTGGCAAAGCCTGGATGGTATTAATCTTAATTTCAAAGTGGGATTTAGTGATGAAGAACAATGCATGAAGGTTGAAAGACTCTGTTGGATACATGTAGTCTCTCAAACATTTAACTAGAGGGTCTACACCCTCATCATCGTTTAAACACACGAATAATGGATTAACTCTAACAAGACAATTATATTGATCTCTATCCCAACCAACCGATATATCTTGCATATACTAAACACAAGCAAAGAGTCGATTCGTACTTACCTCTCGCCTTGCAAAAGCTTCGCGAGTAAATCAATTACTTACTTTCTTGTCGCCCGTGAATGATTTCAATGCCGCACTCAGAATCAACTAAGAAAAGTATTGATATAGTTTTTGAATAGTGGTAAAAGATTTGGTTCTTAGACTTGTAAAGATTTGATTTTTAAACCTAATTTTTAATACTAAAAATAAAGAAGATTAAAGTAGAATTGATTCAAGAATTATGGTAAAAACTGAGACTAAGGATTCCACTATTAGACAATTTTTCAAGTGATAAAAATCTTGCAACTCTTGTATTCAATTTATTCAAAATAATGCCAAAGTTAGATTTTCAAAATAATAGTTGTAGATTGAAAGTATGAGACATTAAAAGTTTAAAACTCAGCATGACCCATCAAAATAAAACATAACTACTTGATAACAAAGATTTTTTCCAAATTTAATTCAAAGCAAATAATAGTAAAAAGAATTCCAAAAAATAAATAAAATAAGAATTACCATTTTTTTATTGGAAAAATAGCTTCCTCCATCGCCCCAGTAATGGTGATTAGCTCATCATATTGGAAACACTCTCAAAATAAGTTTTCATAGCTCAAAAAGTGTTTACAATGATGAAATAAAGGTAACACAAAAAAATTGATACGCTTATAAGCGTTACAGAAAATGTTTTATGTGTGGCTGAAGAAAAAAGAAAACAAAAACAATAAAGTACGGTATCTGAAAGCTGAAGAAGTATGAAACTATACGTGACAAAAACAATGACGGTTTTCTCTAGCCTTTTGTTCTTCCTGTTCTTCACACCAGCAGCGAGCTTTTTCTTCCTGGAATTTTTTCGGTGGTCTCCGCCTTGATTTTTCTTTGGTATCTTTGCTATTTATAGGTTTGGGGAACCCTAATCAATCATCCTTAATCGACAAGGACACAAACAACAATCCCAAACCAACTCTAACTCTTATTAATCCGAAACAGACTCCAACTCTCTTTTTCCGGCGTAACTTTATTTTTTCAGCGATTTTTACGGCCTAAAACTCCCAATGCGGACGTGTGTTGATCCTATCTTCCTTTTTTCTTTACTTGGGTAGCTCACAATCACTTCCAAATTCCTTAAAACACATTCCAAACCAAACTCAGAAGAATTCTCACGTAAAACACAAGTTCTCGCCATTTTGAATTTTGAATTAAGAAGGGGGTGCCCTTAATCCAACTGGTGGGTGCCTTCATCAATTTTGCTGGGTGCCTTATCACTTTTTGAGACGGTTTTTCCACAAGTATTTATTTCTCGAAAATACCTATAAAGACATAAAAACCCATAAATAGTACAAAATGGAACACTATTAAAATAGATAATCGAGCACAATTTAGACACATAAATGTGTCTATCAAATACCCCCAAACTTACTCGAGCAAATCTAATCTAGAAATAAAATAAAATTCTAACTCACATTCGCAGGAATCGCGACTACATTTAGCATATGTAATAAGCCTTTAAACCCCTAGGTGTCCCTAGTGGACGAGTTTTGTCTCGTGAAAGTTTACAAGAGGTATACCCACAAAACCTTTGCTCCAAGTTGTAGCTACTCGTGAACGATTGAGGATAGAAACTAAACAAGCTATTTAGTTGGCATACTAAATTTTTCGTCTATGGGAATCATTACCCTATATGAGTCCAATTGATGTACACGAGTTTTTACTCAAGCATACTAAAATTCATATATAAGCAAACAAAGCTCTACTTAGATAGTCGTTCAACCACAATACTCAGAGTCTATCAAAGTTCAATCACATAAAAATATTTAGAAGATGGATGTGGGAAATAAGAAGTTTGTGCATGTTGACTAAGGTGAATAGTGTTTCCCATATCTGTCTGAAGGTCAGTACCAGGATGAATCCTAATGGATTGAGATACCTGGTCTTAATCGTAATACCAATATCGATTCAACTGGTATATACAAGGGTCCCAACGATCGATTTATTGAAAATAAAAAAATTATAAATATATTGACAACATGATTGGATCAAATTGAATCCAAGCGCATGGTCCTTATCAGCATCTTACATGATAGTTCCCATGGATCCTGCGTTCCACACTTGCTTAGGCGACGAAGACAGGGAGAGCACACACAGATTGCTATTAAAGTGTCAATACTCGAATTTTTTTTTGATTTTTTTCTTTTTTTTAATAAAATAAGAATTTAATAGTGGGGCTTGATCTCAAACACTGTATTTCTTCCTGGCGGTGATAACAACTCGATACTGGTGCCCCACCAAATCACTTAGAGAAACAAAAAAATTGCAAAAATGAAAACAAAAGGTGATATGGTCGAGATAGACTCTGAGATATGGTGATGTTATTTCTAACACCTGAACTTTTTCCTTTTATGAATATACCATTTAGCTGGGTACACCAATTCCTATAGAAAAAAAGCTCAGTTTCCATCTACCTAGAATGGTTAGTGTCATCCTTAATTGTTCACAAGTTTCTAGACTTTGGAGTTTCATATTTCCTTAAAGTTTTTCCCTTACCCCCAAACTTAAATCAAACAGTGTCCTCAATGTTTTTAAAGATGAATGATTAAAAGCATGAACAAGGAGAAATTGTTACCAATCGAAGGAAAGGAGTTAAGGAAAGATGTTACCGTCTCGCATGAGAATGGGGTACCTCCCAAGAAGTGCTAAGTTTAAAGTCTTCAGCCAAACTAAGAATGAATTAGTCACCTCATAAAATCATATAGCAATAGTCGGAACAACTGTGGGTCATCTGAATCAATTAGTGTTATCACAAATAAGAGGAAACTGCAACAGGCCAAGAAAATGAACAAACCGAGCACACCATTATCTAGTTTTCTGCTTAAGACAACTAATTCTAGCTGTGGTTCAGGTTCAGGCTCTATAAAAGGATCTAAATAAAATATTTTCATGGGCTGGATTTCCTCATAGACAAGATCAACAAGATCAGGTTGTAAAGTCTGGAGTAACTCAACTAAGAACTTAGAAGCACATAATAATAACCTGAATAATTGTGGATCCTCAGAGTCAATCATATTGGACTCACACAGTTGACTACTATGAAGGTGGCCGTTCTTAAACAAATGTGTCAATTCTAATTTTCTAAAGTAATTAGGCTTAGTCTCAAAACTTAATAACTGACACATTTGAAATTCATACGTTCCCACATATGGAAGAATATATTTTGCTGGGAAAACAAAGTCAATCTTGGTATTATCGCCTAGGTAAACCACATCGACCAGAGGATGGGTTTCTATGAACTGAACTTCTTTCTGGATATCAACAAGCTTAGGGAATCTAGTTTGAAGATGATCTTGTAAAATGGTAGAGGTGCATATGTCAAGTCCCAAGTTAGGGACCTTTCTAAGAGTCAAAGGTAAAGCACAGGGAGAATGATAGTCACCCCCAAACTAAGAGTTTTCAGTTTCTCTAGATAGACTAATCACAATTTTCCTAATTTCTAGATCGTCAGATTCCTTAAAATGGTCAATTGCTTCTTCTTGGTTATAATTCGATGGTGCATCCTCGCTTATATTTAAAATCTCTACGGGTATATCTTTGTTATCTAAGACTATTGTTTCTAAATCGTTGGACTCTAAAATAGTATTCTCAGGATAAACCCGTTCCTCTAAACCATTATCCGCTTCAAAACAGGAAAAATTCTACATCGTCTAAAACAATGGTATCTCTAGTCAAATCCTCTTCCTTTTGAATAGGTGAATAATCATTAAAATTATTTGGATTTGAACCAAAAATAACACTATCATCATGAAGCAGAATTGGAGTGACAATTTCCTAATCACTCTGCATGTATATTTTAAGTTCTTCACCAATACTATCCTCATCATCATAATAATATGAAGATGTTTGAACCTCGTCTAAATAAGTAGTGTTATCAATTCTATCCTCGTCCTCTTGACTAGGTGAACAACTATCAAGGGTAGCACTATATTGGGAATTAAGATCACTTTGAGCAATATTATTCTTTTCAAGACTTTCATTCACACTTAATGCAAATCTATTTGTACTCTTAGTCAACTGCTTTAGGGATTCTTCTAGAGAAATAGTTAGACTACTAATTGTCCCCCCCCCCCCCCCCCAACGTAATACGAACCTATTTGTATTCTCAGTAAACTGCTTGATGGAATTCTCTAGAGAAAAAACTAGATCATAAGGAGTGCTAGATCGCAACTGCTTGTGTGATTCTTCTAGAGGCATAATAGGTTCATTATAAGGACTACTAGTTGCATCTGCTTTAGGGCGTCCCTCAAAAGACAGAGAACTCGAATCATCATAGGGAGTACTAGATTGCATCTGCTTTAGGGTATCCCTCCAAGACAAAGAACTAGAACTTTGCTCATGTGGTTCTTCTAGAGAAGGATTTGGGTTATCATAGGGAGTACTAGATTTCATCTGCTTTAGGGCATCCCTCCAAGATAAAGAACTAGAATTTTGCTTATTTTCATGTTCATATGACGGGTGTGTATATTATTAGTAATTAGGATCACCCTAGTATGAGCAATAACCTCCAAAGGGTTGATGGTGGTCCCTACTACTATCCTCATAATACCAGTTCGACATTTTCTAAAAACTTCCTAATATATTAAAAAAATCTAAGAAAATAAATCCTAGCATGAAGGGGGTTCTAAGCGTACACAAACAAGGCCGACTCAACCAAATCAAACCTATCGAATCTAGCAAACAAAAAGCATGATGGCTCCACTTAGATTGTTTCTAGACCAGCTTCTATTCTTTCAAAAGGCAACTAGTTACAGTTTTAGGAAACCTCTTAGAACGATCCGAATTAGATTATGTCGAACAGAAACAGGATAAGCTCTAAGGAGCTTTGATAACCCTGTCTCTTTGGAAACTTTTCCTTAGGTTACAAGGCGGCTCTAATCAACTTAAAATAATCTTCTTGAACTTCGAGTTAGGCTAACAAAGTAACAAATACCTTCCTTTTGAATGAGTTTCCTATAAGGTCTTTACCTTATCGGTCTCTTTCTAGTCAAAATTTTAAGCTTAGGTTCGCGTTTGGTAACGTGTTCCTAAAGCAGGCAAGAAGGAAACGATGATAAAATCCGAGTCATTATCTTGTATTGTCAGTTCTTGCCCTTTACTAGAAAAATAGTTCTGTATTCATTTCCTAAACATATATGCATACGATGGAATACAGTAAACCCACTTGAAGAGGATTCGTGGGTTGATCGAGTCTTACACCCCGTACCAGACGGGGGATGAATCGGTTGTATTCGACTCAGGTCACCAACTCCTGTGTCAGTGTACGAACCCGAGGGGCCGAGACAATATAGTAATTGTCGTCCTTCCCTGTTGCACTTTATATTTAAATTACCCTTCCGTATGGTTTTAAAATAATAATAATGTCCAAAGTCCCAAAATAAAGTCCAAAAACTGTCTAAAAAAAAAAATTACAGAAATAATAAAAATTTCCTAATACAATTTTCTAAAAAAATAAAATATAATTAAAAATAAAATTTTTTGTCTTCTTTTCCGTTCTTTAAGCTTTAACTTTAATTCCAAGTCTTTAATCACCAAAGTCTTTGGCTCTATTTCCTTTCAATTCAAATCCAAAACCTGTAGCAAAAAGATAAATACCCGAAGAAACGTAAAATAGAACAAAGTAAAAATAATACTAAAAATAAAAACCAAAAGTAAATCTAAAACTATAAACATAAAGAAAAGTCCGCGGCAGCGACGCTAAAAATTGATATAGTTTTTGAATAGTGGTAAAAGATCCGATTCTCAGACTTGTAAAGATTTGATTTTTAAAACTAGATTTTAATACGAAACATAAAGAAGATTAAAGTAGAATTGATTCAAGAATTGTGGTAAAAACTGAGACTAGGGATTCCACTATTAGCCAATTTTTCAAGTGATAAAAATCTTGCAACTCATGTTATTCAATTTATTCAAAATAATACCACAGTTAGATTTTCAAAATAATAGTTGTAAATCAAAAGTATGAGACATTAAAAGTTTAAAACTCAGCATGACCCATCAAAAGAAAACACAACTACTTGATAAAAACCATTTTTTCAAAATTTAATTCAAAGCAAATAATAGTAAAAAGAATTGCAAAAAATAAATAAAATATGAAATTACCATTTTATTATTGGAGAAATAGCTTACTCCGTCGCCCCAGTAATGGTGATTAGCTCATCATATTGGAAAAACTCTCAAAATAAGTTTTCATAGCTCAAAAAGTGTTTACAATGATGAAATAAAGGTAACACAGAAGAACTGATACGCTTATAAGCGTTACAGAGAATGTTTTATGTGTGGATGAAGAGAAAAGTAAACAAAAACAATGATAGTTTTCTCTAGCCTTTTGTTCTTCCTGTTTTTCACACCAGCAACGAGCTTTTTCTTCCTGGAATTTTTTCGGTGGTCTCTGCCTTGATTTTTCTTTGGTATCTTTGTTAGTTATAGGTTTGGGGAACCCTAATCCATCATCCTTAATCGATAAGGACACAAACAACAATCCCAAACCAACTCCAACTCTTATTAATCCGAAACAGACTCCAATTCTCTTTTTCCAGTGTAACTTGATTTTTTCAGCGATTTTTACGGCCTGAAACTCCCATTGCACACGTGTGTTAATCCTATCTTCCTTTCTTCTTTACTTAGGTAACTCACAATCACTTCCAAATCCCTTAAAACACATTCCAAACCAAACTCAGAAGAATTCTCACGTAAACCACAAGTTCCCACCATTTTGGAATTTTGAATTAAGGAAGGGGTGCCCCTAATCTAATTGGTGGGTGCCTTTATCAATTTTACTGGATGCCTTTATCACTTTTTGAGCCGATTTTTCCACAAATATTTATTTATCGAAAATACCTACAAAGACATAAAAACCCATTAATAGTACAAAATGGAACACTATTAAAATAGATAATCGAGCACAATTTAGACACATAAATGTGTCTATCAAGTACCTATAAGAATCCAAAAAAAATCAGCAAAAGAAACTAAGAAAAATCTAAGAGAAATACTAAAAACAAAGCAATAACTACGACTAGAAAGTTAAATTATCAACTAGAAATTAATTTTCAACCGCTCCTCGGCAGCAACGCTAAAAACTTGATGCGTCGAAAAACCGACTTTGTTTTACCGCAAGCGCAAAGTGTCGAAAGATGTAAAATATGGTTCGCTCCCACAAGGAGTGTGAATCACTTTTACTAACTAATAAGAGTAAATTTCGAGTCAAAAGATGTTTCAAAATATATTTTTTCAGATTTTGTAATAAGGAAATTAAGCCTACAAATGAATAAAAGAAATTTAATTAAGATTGTAATCAAGGATGTGAGAATGTTAAGGTTTCGGAAATCCGTTGTAGATTAGAATTTACTTGCGTTCATCACAAAGGTATTGATTTTATTCATGCAAAATAAAAAATCTAGCTACTCATACACGAAAGATATTTTGTTTAAGAATCATTAATAATAATTATCAAAAAGAATTGTTTGTTCTCAACCTAAGGCAAAATTTCGAAGTACTAAGTATACGTGGCATAAATTGTCAAAGAATATTCTTAAAAGTTAAAACAATTATCGCGAAAGGGTCAACGAGTTCTTATACTAATCAAACAATGAACTATGCATGACATAAAACATAAAAAATCATTGAGAAAGTAAAACATTGAAAGAGAGACAAAACATTAACATTAAGCTTTTATAGTTAAAAACCTTAGTTTTGAAACACAAACAAAACAAATTCTACAAATTCATCCTTTCACCCTAATAAAAAGATTTAGCTAGACATAATTTTCTTAAAAACTATTAAAATTAATTAAGAAAATATAATCTAATTGAAAATTCATCATTTCACCCTAATAAAGAGATTTAATTAGATATAACTTTTTTAAAAACCATTAAAATTGATTAAGAGAATATAATCTAATTGAAATCGAAAAACGATAAAAGTGACTAAACGCTTGATTAAACCCTTGTTCTCTTGTATACTGCTCACGTGGATGGCGTCTCCCCTCCAGCGTAAAAAAAATCTTTAGATATTTATAGGGTTCAAAAAGTCTTTTTAGTGTTAGGGAAGTCATAGGACCACTCCAATTAGGAGTGTATATTCAAACCATATTAGCAATCTCCGTCTCCGGTCCGACCGTCCGGCATAATTCAGAACAACATGATCCAAATCCAATCAAATCACGGCACAACTTCATCTACTGTAAGTTTTTCACAATCAACACACATTCATTTGACAATTAAGCAGTAACCCATTAATTCATTCGAACAGCACCACCATTACTGATTTCATACTCAATTCCATCTGTTATATTCTCTGTCAAAACATGAAATTGTTCCCACCCACTGCCATGTTCTTCTCTGTGTTCTTTGTTGCTTCAACAGTACAACCAGACTGAAACCCATCTAATACCCCATCAACCGAGCCACCAGACTAACATTTTAACCCCTAAATTCCATCTTATGTATGAAGCCTAACTTCACTTCTAACCCTTGATTCAATAGTAACACCATGGCCATATCAAGAGATCAGTCAATCACACCTTTTCTTCCTCATAACATTCGCTTGGAGTAGATAAGATTGTTGTTCTTCTCTGTATAATTCATCACCAAAACTACTCTCTGATTTCATCTTCATTCACGTCCACAGAACTACCCACACAACCATTTACTCAAGCTGCAGATCCACAAATTCAATAACAGCCATCAAATCCGATTTCACAGACAACCCATCTTTGTAACCTTTCTTCTATTTCTCTACTTCTCTCGGCATCACAGAATCACCAACTTTTCATCTCGACACATCTCTCTTCATCTTCGATTATGATCAAACCATCATCGACACCTAGCATCTCCTCTCTTGTTCAAGAACAACACCATGATTTTAACCATGACCTGACCTTCTCGGCTTCTCTAGAGTTGATGCTCAGATCCCTTTTCTTCTATAAGAATACAGCTTCCCGATTGGAAAATCAAGAACCCTCAATTTTCTCTAATAAAAATAGGAAATGAGAATTTCTCCTTTGTTTTGATATAAGGGAATTTCTGTTTAGATACTCTAGAATATGCCCTGATGGTCTCGTGAAGAAATGCGGTGGTAGTGAGATCACGTCCCACTTTCTACTAGCTTCTAATGGATTCACATGTGTGAGCATCCACATTTGTTATTATAGTTGCAAACACCGTTTAGCTTTTACTTTAGCCGTTTATTCTTTCGGTGATCGGATTTACTTGTATTTTCTATAAAATATCTAAAACAATGATATTAGTAAAATAATGAGTCATTGCCAGTATAAATATGGGTACACAAACTAACGTTTTTATCAAGCACACATAGGTGTTATTGGTAATGGCTTGAATGCAGCTTGCACTGGTGCTCAGGCACGCTAGTGAGGCGCTAGCACATGCAGCTTGGCCATGGCCTCTAGCGCTGGCACTTGCCAGTGTCGTGGCCATGGCTTATGTGCTGCTAGCGTTGGTGCTTGTCAATGTCATGGCCATGGCCTATGCGTGGCTAGCTTTGTCGCTTACCAGTGTCGTTGCCATGGCCTATACGCTGCTAGCACTAGCATTTTCCAGCGTCGGGGCCATGGCCATAGCCTACTTTGGGCTTCTCAATCACATGAGATTTAGTGTCGGCATTATGACTGGCTTTTACGTAGTACATACATAACATTTTCAAGGAATTCAGCCGTGGAAGTTTGCGACTTGAGATAATGTTCGATACGACTCTGTATTTAGATGGTATGCATCTAATTAGCGTCTTCATTAAGGGATGCCATAGAAGGTCACTCCGAGTGTTCATAATTTTGTATAATCAACATGTTCTGATGAATGCAAATAGTTTGTATGGACAAACATGAAATAACAAGGGTTTAGTCGGGAAATCCCTTAAAATTTACGGGTGCATACATATATAAGAGAGCTACAGGATTAATGTAGCCATGAGATGAATACGCATTCCCAATTCTCTTGCGGAATATAAGACAGAAGTACATATCCTTGATTCTGATTCCGGATTAGTAAGTCTATACATATATGTCTATTTCATATCTCTGCAGCTGAGCACAGTCCATATTACAATTTTCTCGCTTGTCAAAAATCCACCATCAACATTAAGTCCCCTGCTTAGCACGGAACAATAACATTTCGTGGTAAGCACTAGATGGTGATAATGACACTATGAAGACTTGTGGCGCTAATGGTCATTGGTAGCAGCTACATGCAGTGTTGGACGGAATATGCATGATCGTATGTACAAGAAAAAGAGGGTCCACACAACTACAAACCTTGACGTCATGAGGACGTTAGCGAGCTTTGCCTGTAAAGGCTGAAAATCTCACGAGCCGGATCGTCTGCATGCAAAAAGAGGGTCCAAGGTCATAAGCCTCGGCGTGCTGGGGACGTGAGTGAGATTTGTCCGCACAAGCTGAAAATATCGCGAGCCTTGTCCGGCCATATGATAGGGTTCATCATCCCTTCTTATACCAACTTGTTGACAACGGTCAGTCTTAGGATTTTAATCAGTGATCATGCTCCGATCCACTCTCCCGGGATAAAATTCATTTGAAAAAGAGAAAATTCCTCGTATTTGAATTTTAGGGTTTCTCACCTTTGTCTATTTAAATAAGCAGATTACTTTAACCATTTTCACTTTTATTCTTCTCCAGATTCAGAATAGCCTCATCTTGTCACCACAGTATGTCTGATAAAAAACAGTGGTTAGACCCAGGATAACTCATTTGTTAAGCGTACCACTTGGATCGTGAGTCCGGTGAGCTTCTCTTCATTTCCAAGCTTTTCATATGTGTGTGATCATCATGATGAAAGTTTAAAGACGATTTAATTATTATTTTTTTAGGTTTCTTGGGTCAAGTAGGTACCAAAGCGACGTGTGATGACTAGGAGCCTCAGAGCAATGGTAAGCAGACCTCTCTTCCCTTATGGAATCGTCTCCTCCCTTTTCTTTTAACACATGCTTGCTCGTTTGGTTGTAACAGGAGATATAGACCGGACATGTTGAGATTAAGGAGAATGGGGAATCTGTACCAGTGATTGGTGGATTAAACGTTGGCGTTGTTCCTAAGACTCCTCCTAATCCCATGGCTTCTCTTGCAGATGCTGACTTGAGTCTTCCCGTTCATGATTACCCCAACGTCGGGCTCTCTTTTGAGTTGGAGATGAAATCCTTATCTCGGAAGTATGAAGCACTGAGCGGATTTTTCGTTCCGAAGTGTCATGTAGATATCTACACAAAGATATGGGAGAAATACGGGCACATTGCTACAACAGAGATGGTGAAGATTTATTCACCCATACTCGTAACAGTCGTCGCAACACATCTCTGTATAACGTTACGAACATAAATATACAGGAATGGGACGAGATGTTGACCACTTGTGAGGGTCTCCGTTTCAACATAAGCTGGTTACGTCAACATTTGGAGAATGTCAAAGAGGATCATGTAGCAGCTCTAGCAGAGGAGAAGGCCTTGAAGGAAGAATCATCCAGGATTGAGGATATGGCCTGAGTTTTGCAGGATCGTTCAGAGCAATATGAGGATAGGTTAGGAAGATTGTAGAACCACAATCACCCTCTACTTAGAGATCTGTTCTAGGCCATAGGATGGGTAGTGAAACATTTTTTATTTTTTTTGAGTAGTTTGAATAAAGAATGTTTCGGATGATTTGGATAGATGTAGTGGGTTTTGAATTTGAAAGCTCATATATATTTTGAAGTTATATTGAATTTGTGAGAGAAGAGGTGAAGGTGTTTTAGGCGTAATATTCCTTGAGCCATTTACCATTAATGATTATCCCTACGACTCCTCCATTCATAATACCTATCTTATGATACCCGTTTGGTATGGCCTTGGAGACTACATAAAGCCCTTCCTATATTGGAGCAAATTTTGGAGTAGACATATCTTGTTGAATATGCTTAGATGTTTTAAGTACCATATCTTCTGAAACACCCGTGGTTGTAATGCTTTGTCGTATGCCCTGGAGATTCTGCGTCGATAAGTCTCTGTATTTTTTTCTGCTTTGGCTCGTCTGGACTTAAGTACATCTAAAGTTGCTACTCGGAAGTTGGGTATTTCATACTTGTCTCAATAGACCCCACCTGCTGCTGCGATCCTGGCTAATAGTACTTTAATCTCTGCAGGTAGGATTACATCAGCACCATATACGAGAGAATAAGGTGAGGTCCATGTAAAAATCCTTAGAGAAGTTCTTTATGCGCACAATACGACTTAGAATTCTTATAAGGGTCTTGTTGGTACTTTCGGCTTGCCCATTCCTTTGGGGGTAAAATGGTGTGGAGAATATCTGCTTGATGTCATATCCCTCGAGTAACTCTCAGATGCATTTATTTACGAATGGAGTACCATTGTATGTTATGATGTGCTTTGGTATCTCAAAGTTGCATATATTATGCTCTTTGATGAAGGATGCTATGGTTGTTATAGTCGTGATTCTAAGAGGTACAGCTTCGACCCATTTGGTGAAGTATTCCGTGGCAGTGAATATGTAATCATGTTGTTTTGAAGAGGATGGATTGATTTTACCGATGAGATCCAGTCCCCAGCTATAAAATGGCCAAGGGCTGCTTACCGAGTGAATAAGAAGGAAAAGTGTGTGAATGAGGTTGTCGTGAATTTGATATTGATGATATTTCTGAAAAAATGAAGTTGCATCGTCCTCCATGGTCGTCCAGTAGTATTTTTCATGGACTTGGAGAAATAATTTTTCTCTTGCCCTGGTGCTCCCCTTCGTGCATTTCTTTTAGGATAGTCTAAATACCGTCTTCTTCCAAACATCACAACAAATCTCCTCCAAAGCTCTTCTGGTAGAGTATTCTTTCATAAAACATAAATCTTTTGGCTTTTCGGATCAAGTGTGTTGCTTCCCGCTTTCCTTGAGGTGGGACGTTATCTCGGAGATATTAGATATATGCGTCCCGCCAGTCCCCCAGCATGGTGTATAGTCAGTATCTCTGACTGTTGTGGCGGGACCTGACAATTAGAGAAAGACACATGGAACGGTCGGGATTGGGCCTCCATGGTGGGCCAATAATACCCAAGACGTTGTAGACGTCTATATATGGTTACCACTAGTGTCTGACTGCACATCTCACGATGTACTTGATTAAGTTACCCTTGTGCTTCATTATATCCCAGACATCTCGACAGAGATCCATCTGAGTTTCTATGATATAATACTCCATGTAATATGAAGAAATTCT
Organism: Papaver californicum; assembly: GCA_023531435.1. NCBI lineage: Eukaryota > Viridiplantae > Streptophyta > Magnoliopsida > Ranunculales > Papaveraceae > Papaver > Papaver californicum. The sequence continues at coordinate 1,631,689 of JAJJMC010031495.1, forward strand.
TTAAATCTTTAAGACTGACCTTTCCTTGGCTATGTGAGTTACTGAGCTCTTGGATGATAGGCGTCCTCCAGTCGTTGACTGGTTCTTCATCAGGCTTGTCCATCCATGGTGAAGGCTTGGTACGTCTCTGTATAGTGAGGGTCGTCTCCGAGTCTTCGAACTGAAGTTTTTTTATCCGAGATCAAACAAAGACTGATTGGGCCCACTGAAATGAATTCTTTTCCTTTCATGCTCACCCACGGGGATCTCTCGGAGCATGTGATAATTATTCTATTTCGATGGGCCAAACGACTGTCCGCTACAACAGAGTTTCCAAGCAATCAGCGTATTTGTTGTTGGCACGCCTCGTGTGTATTACTGTTGCCTTGACAAAGTGAGTTAAGAGTTTCTATGCTTCAGCCCTATACAGAGCTGAGGTTGCTTCCTTGAGAAAATATATACCATTCATCTGTTTCACTAGTAATTTTGAGTCTCCTCTTATTTCGAGACGTGTAGCTCCAACTTGCTTGGATAACGACAATCCTAGTAGGAAGGATTCATACTCGGCGGAATTATTGGTGCACTCGTAGTCCATCTTGAATGAATGCCAGAAAACTTTTCCAATTGGCGAGACTAGTACAATACCGGCTCCCCCAGTCTTGTTATAAATGAAGTAACAAACTAAACTAGTCCGGGAATAAAGCGTCGAATATATGATACCTTCCCTATGAAGCTTTTAAGTTCCTTTGCAGTGCGCGACAGTGACATGGTGGTGATAACCTGTGTTTTGGTCGAGTCCACCTTGATCCCCTTTGTTGTTACCTAAAATCCCAGAAACTTCCCGGATGAAACACCAAAGACGCATTTCAGAGGATTCATCTTCAAGTGGTATTTACGGCATCTCTCAAATACTTGACGTAGGACGTCCATGTGGGATGCTCTGGTTTTGGATTTTACTACCATATCGTCGACATAATCTTCTACTTGCTTGTGCATCATATCATGAAAGATTGTTATCATGGACCTTTGGTAAGTAGCGCCGATATTTTTCAATCCAAAGGGCATCACCGTATAATAGAAATTCCCGATAGGGGTACAAAATATAGTTTTCTCAGCATCCTACTCGTACATCTTTATTTGATTGTAGCCGCTATAGCCATCCATGAACGAAAACATATTGTGTCCACTGGTGGAATCCACGAGTATGTCGATATTCGGGAGAGGAAATTCATCCTTGGGGCAAGGCTTGTTCAAGTTACTGAAGTCCATACAACATCTTATTGGGTCATTCTTTTTCTTGACGGGGACAACGTTAGCCAACCATGTGGGGTGTTGAATAGGCTTAATGAAGCCTGCTGCCAGCAACTTATGAATTTCAATCTTGATTTTCTCCTCGACTTCATGCCTGAATTATATAGGTTGTTGTTTGACTGGTTTGGCGTCAGGGGCAACATGCAAGTGATGGGTGACCAGTTGATAATCTAACCCTGGCATCTCTTCATAGGTACAAGCAAAGACATCTTGGTATTCTTTGAGTAGATTGATAACCTCCGTTTTTTCTTCTTGTGACAGGATGAGCTGATTGAAACATGTCATGGATTTTTTTTTCTGTTCCTAGGTTGACGGTTTCGAGCGTGTCAGCCAGAGCATCTGTACCGTCCTGTAATTTCCGCGTCTTGGACTTCTTCTGATATGGATAGATCTTTACTGTTTGTATATCTGTGGGCTGGGAAACCCTTTGTGGGCTTCCCCTGTTAATTGCTAACAACGGCGGCGGAGGTAGACCACCCTTCCCTCGTTGTCGTAACTAGTTACGAAGCTATGACCTCTCTTAGCAGGTGAAGAATTTTTGGCGGTGAAAGTCCCGTAGTGGTGTCCAGAGGGTATGATGTGGAAGTCATTCCCGATGACCTGAATCTTATAGCAGGGGTTGATAGTTCATCTGCTATCGATGCCCAGACGGGTAGCGGCGTGCTGTAGATTTTGTTGGATGGCTTGACGACGTCATCCTCTGGTTTGAAGAACTCAACATCATATGTTAGAATGTAGGGTGATGACGATGCTGTCATGCGCATGATTTTACCGTTCAATACTGCTTTCATGCATTGATGGTAGGTGGAAGGAACGACCTTGTTATCATGTAGTCATGGGCACCCTAGTATCATATGGTATTCGAGCTCTTTCATAATGATGTGGAACTTCAACTTGGACACGATGGTACCAACTTGTAAGTTTAAATAAAAATGGCCATAGGAGTTAGTGTAGTTACCTTCGAAACCCTTCATCACTATGGTATGTTGTATGATCTTGTTTTGCAGGATTTGGGCGCCTTGATCGTCCCAAGCGTAATGACATTGGTAGCCTCTTCTTTGTCAATAAGGCCCTCTTGAATTCGAACTCCTTGACAAGAGCAGTGACATACATGGCTCAATTGTGGCCTTCCTAGGCCATCATGTCCTCTTCGATGAAGGTGACGTTGTTTATATATGGACTGTTTGACATGGATGTGTCCGTCTCCATCGAGGATGATGTCAGGCGCGTGTTAACGGTTATGCGGTTAAGAGAAGCAAAGGTATCGACACGTTGATCCTTAGAAAAATGGAAGATCTCGCACAAGTTCTCAATTAGAAATGTGGCTTCCTGGTCCACCGGTTTTTCAGTAGTGGTGAAACTCCTGATATGATGACGTAGGGAATCATCAATCGAGAAGTCTATCCTTGGTACTGTGGATTCTGGGCCTCGCTCAAAAGCTCTACGATATTCTACTTCTTCTATTAACTTGACAAAGGAAAACAATAGAGCGCCTACCGCGTCTTCAAGTCTTGCTAGGATTCTTGCTTGGGACTCTTGTCTTCGCATTAACTCAACCAGAGTGATTAGGATTTCGACTTTTTCAGTGGTATTGTTGGTGAGGCTCGAGTTGGTGGTGCCATTGATTGCCGGAGAGGGGTTGTGCGCATCACCATTGATATTGACATGGGAAATATTGGAATTAGTAGCAGTTGAATCTGATCTAAGGACAACCATCTTGACCAGCAAGAGAACTGACTTTTGTGATTGAGAGATTAATCTCCCACTGTGGTTGCCAATTGTTAGTACCTAAAAATTACTCATAGGAAAAAAAATATACTGTAGAAGTACTTTCTTTAGGTTCGAGGATAAAAATCGTACAAAACGAGCTTAAACCAAGAAAATGGCCGTTCACTTTTGGCTTCGGTTACAAAGAGAGAATATGGGTTGATCTTAAGGGAGGGAAGCAGAGAAAGTTAAGGAAATCAGTGATGATAAATTTTGTGTAAGGTTGTTGAACTATGAAGAATAACAGAGCTTGTGAGAGTGGCGAGCTTGTTCTGTCCTTCTAAATAGACTAAGTAGTCTATTTATAGTAGTTAGGTACATACACTTCTTTCCTCGTAAGTAGTAGAGGTAGTGAAGGGGTGGAGAGATGAAGATTGCGGAGGTAATGGTATAGCCACGCCTGCCATACTAGGGAATTTTCTGGAAACCTCTAAACCATTACTCCATCATCTCTTCAACCGCTATAACCGTCACCACTTCTTATAACTTTCTCATCATGGGGTGTTGCCACGCCGCATGTTGCTATAAACCACCAGACCAATACCCCATGAAGAATCCCCTCGTGCAACATGTTTTGATTTCTCGTATGAGTTAGTGGAATCATAGACTCAAAGCACGTGAGTAATTCGTGAATTTGGCGTAAGATAATACTACCGATAAGCTTATGACAATGCAGCATGGCCGTGGCATATTTGTGGCATGTTTGCAGCATATAAGTTATGCTAGCAGCGCATATAGGTGCTATTGGTAATGGCTTGAATGCTGCTTGTACTGGTGCTCAGGCACGCTAGCGATGCAATGGTGCTGGCACTAGCAGCGTGACCATGACCTGCTAGCGTTGGCACTTGCCAATGTCGTGGTCGTGGCCTATGCGTGGCTAGCGTTGGGGCTTGCCAGTGTCGTGGACATGGCCTATGTGCTTCTAGCACTAGAACTTTCCAGCGTCGTGGCCATGGCCTTCTTTGGACTTCTCAATCGCATGAGATTTAGTGTTGTCATTATGCCTGGCTTTTACATAACACATACAGAATATTTTCAAGAATTCATCAGTGAAAGTTTGCGACTTGAGACAATATTCGATACGACTCTGTATTTAGATGGTATGCATCTAATTAACGTCTTCATTCAGGGATGGCATAGAAGCTCACTCCTAATGTTCATAATTTTGCATAATCAACATGTTCTGAGTAATACAGATAGTTTGTATGGACGCACATGAAATAACGATGGTTTAGCCAAGTAAAGACCTGAATATTACGGGCGCATACATCTATAAGAGAGATACATGATTAATGTAGCCATGAGCTGAATATGCATTCCCAATTCTCTTACAGAATATAAGATAAAAATACATATCTTTGATTCTGATTCCATGTCAGAACGTTTATACATATATGTTTATTTCATTTCTCTGCAGCTGGGCAGAGGCGATATTACAATTTTCTCCCTTGTCAAAAATCCACCATCAACAGACGCCTAAGAATATCCGAACCATTATCAACTCGATTGATCCTATGGATTGGGTTCCTAGTTATTTCTGGTTCTCTCATTGAAGCCCACTGCCTAGTTTTCTCAGCTAACTCGATGAACGAATCAAAACATGTATCAGGCTTCTGCTGAGTAAACTCTCCACCACTCATTGTTTCTACCTGCATACGGGTTTCACTATCGAAGCCCTCATAGGCCATATGGGCATTTTCAAAACCATGATGCGGACACTGATATAACAACTCATTAAACCTTTTTACATAATTGTATACGCTTTCACCTAATTTTTGCTTAAAGGTTTGAATAGACTGACGAACATCAGCAGTATTATGGTGTTGGTAGAATTTCTTAATGAAGACCTCTACAAGACCATCCCAGGTGGTGATTTTTTTAGAGGGAATAAAATGATACCACTTTTTGGCCTTCTCACCGAGGGAAAAAGGAAACAAACGCAACCTAAGCACATTTATCGACATATTAGGATAACTCATGGTCCCATAAATCATTTCAAAGTTTCTGATATGAGTGTAGGGATTCTCATTGTCTAACCCCCTAAATGTATGAAGCATGCTAATTGTTCCAAGTTTAATGTCCAACTTTCTATTAGAAGCTGGTAAAACTACCCCAGGGTCACGTACTACTCTAGAAGGGTTCATATGATCTCTAAGGGTTTTGTTTGCCTGGTTGCCAATATAATTATCACCCATTTCAGAAATTAAAGGTCTATTACTAACAGACGTGTAAGGAGTTGGACTCAAACAATAAAGATCATTTTCTTCAAGTCTATTTTGTACATGTATCCAACGAGGCATACACAAGCAAAAATACTAGTGCTTGACAAGAACTATGCACATGCAAATAATGTTGGGTTCAATATTTTAGGTAAGCTTGGTTTACCTTAGCAAAATATACCTACAATCAAAGACTGGTCAAGGGTATAAGCTAAGGCTTGCGGTGGTTCGGCTGATAACGCACAGAGGATTCAACTTACTATCCCACGTGTTTTCCTAAATTCGGTGCAGGAAGATACCGTATGTTGTGCACGCATTTTTCTTATTTTTATTTTATAAATAAAATGAAAAATAATAACTATAAAAACACACCAAAATAAATAAAATCTAGAAATTAGATTTTATCTAATCAAATAATTCAATGAAAATCTAAAAAAATTATAGAAATAAGATTGGATTTTACTAACCTTTTTGGCAGGAAATTTTCACAATAATTGTAAAAGATTACTTACAGATCAAAGATAAGAAAATACCCAAAAAAAATTTAAAAAAAAAAAGAAATAAAAAAAATAATCTAAAAGGACTAATCTAATTAACACAAAATTGTAAAATTAGATAATAATGTTATTTCTCAATCCCTGGCACCGACACCAAAATTTGATAGGCCAAAAGCCTATGGCCGCAATTGCAGGACGTCTACAAAGTAAAAGCGGCAACCACGGGTTTTTCCAAGGAAATTGATTATAACATATCTAGTTAATAACCTAATTATGTGCTAAACAAAGAAATCGTTGAAGGATTTTTATGAATTTAATTAAATTAAATAACTAACTAATTAACTAGCCAGAAACAGTAAATATTAGGGTTATGGAATCCACTACTTCTGATGTATACAAAACTTTAAATTTAATAACTTAATCTTAATCTCAAAATACTCAAAACAATATTGAACCCAATCTCATGTTTTGGAAGATAAAACGTTTAAAAATATTTATACGACTTGCGTCGTTGAACAAAAATATAACTTCCTTCGCTTATGAAAGATCAACGCCTAAAGTCTATTCAGAACAATTATAATGAAGCTTTTAAAGAAGAAAAATTATTAGTCATTAATTAGCATAAAAGAGAGTAATTTTTATCTAAGAAATTAGATATTAAGAAATATACATCAAGAAATAGCTTCATCCACAACCCTAATAAAAATTTAACTACTCATAGCAAAAAGAATAAAATAAATTTGTTTAAACATTTAAAGTTATTAATGTAGAAAGGTTTACATTTTTCTTTAGTTTCTAGTCGATTAACGATTGGTTCCATGTACAGTGGAAGAACAACAACTCGCTGGAGCTATTGAATTAAACAGCTTTCTGGTGCCTCAAAGAAGAACATTCTTCTTGTGTCTTAAACTCAAAAATTATTGCAGGAGAGGTTGAAGAAACCGTGGCTAAATGTATTGAATATAAATGATTAGACAACAGTGTCATCGACAGTTTAAATGTGTCGTTTGTGTTTCTTCTTCTTTTGTTCTTCGAACTGGCTTGTTGTAGATGTGATTTTGATTCCTATTCTCGATTCTAGGCTCTCTGTAGCTCCCCAAAACTCTTCTACATCATTTTTATTTATACTAGAACACTTATTAACTCACAAAATCTCCCAAAATTTTCTCTCCTTGAATAAATATCTTCTCGGGCAGAAAGAAATCTCGAGATATATTTTTTTTCCTTTTAATTGATTCTCGACTATGTTATTACCTCATCACAACTCGAACATATCATGTCTACACGTTGTTTCCTTGTAAACTCAAGAGCAATATCCTTGTTTTAATAAAAATATTCTATTATCAAACCAAGAATAAGCCTCATCCATATTTTAGTGGGAACGAGATTCTTTTGATGTTTTGAGTTTCCCAAACTCGTACAAATTCCTCTTTTTGAGACAAGAAAATAATTCTTATCTTAAAACTCTTAAAACTCCTCAATATATGCTTCCAAATTTGTACACAAAATTCACAGTTTAAGAGAATAAAAACTCCCGCCAAGTTTTATATTTGAAAAGGAAAGAGGTGGTGCCCTTATCAATTACATATGTGCCTTTATCAATTCTTGTGTGTGCCTTTATCTGGAATGAGAGTGCCTTTAACACTTTTTAAGGCAATTTCTTCACAAATAATTATTCTTCAAAAATACCTATAAACACAATAAATACACAGTTGAGTTCTAACAATATACGAAAGAATAAATTAAATAAAAAATATATTTATTATGGTGAAGGATCCAGTACCACATAAGAATGAACAAATTAGAGACACAAATGTGAAGAAAATGTGGCATAATAGGGTCCCGGTCCATGTGGTCTCAATAAATATACCTCACAAAAATACGTAAAATCAATTATTAGAATACATATTCGAATTCAGGATGGAGCGAATACGACGTCCGACAAGGGGAATAAATATCTGGTCAAAGGTTGACCATTGACCAAGATCTTAATTAATTTTGGTATCCACTTTCATTATAATATAATAACTATTTTATTACCACAAACAATAATAATTTGTTTAAGTGCTGTAATGAGTGAATATGCCTTGCCTTGCGACACCTAACGTGTACGAGTGTTTTTATAAGGCTATTAAGTATTAATAATGTAAGATAGAATAGAAAAGCTAAGTAACTTGTTTGAATGAAGATTATCATCGCTTGTTGCTGGTTTTGGTGGCAGTAGGAGTGAGAGGGTGAGATTGTTGAGAGAGAGAATCATATATTTATGTAGCAGAATAACAAAATGGAATTGGTTTTTGAAAGAGATATCAAGCTAGTAATGAGTGAGATAGTTAAGGTACGGTCTTGGAAAGATTTAACAATTTGTGGATGGTGCTATAAGTGATAATAAATCCAACTTAAATAGAAAATAGCTAAAGAGTTAGCAAGAGATTAATTTAGTGAAGAAAAGAGAAATTAAGAAAGAGTTCGATGAAGGGATCGATAGAAAATTATTTCAAAAAAAATCTAAATAAAAATTTGAAAAAAAAGTGATTGCAAAGAGAGAATATATATATATAGAAAGAGTGCAGAGTGGGTCTTGGAGCAAAGAGAGTAGATGACCATTGTTTAGTAGTGTGGCTGTATCATGGCTGTATCATGGAGCAAAGAGAGTAGATGACCATTGTTTTGTGTATATATTAGCTATTGTATCATTTCAAACTTGTAGCTAGTGAAAATAAGAGAGACAGCTAGCTAAATCGTTGTTCCAATTTATTAGGAAGCCTTTTATAGGTGTTCCAACATCAATAGAGGGTTCGAATAATAAGACGAAATAGGGACATTACGAATTAAAACTTAAAAACCCCTTATCCATAATATTTTCACAATGCCTAAACCACCCCTGATTAGTTAATCTTAATTACACTAACTAATTAAAAAATTAAGCTAATCATGATTAATTAAACATAATCTTTTACTTAATCAAATTGTTTGAATTTTTTTTCTTTTGAATTTGTGTTTGGTGGGAAGAAAAACTAGATGAAATTTAAGAATTTTTTTTTTTAAAACTCTAGATTTTGATTCAATATACTATAGTAGCATTGAGTATACCTCTAACTTATACTCTTGATCTTTTTATGGCTCAAATTTGATGAAATCACGATTTGAAAGATTGATTTTTTGTTGTTCAGAGAAACTTACGGTTGTGTTTCATGTCGAACCCAACCGTAACACCAAGAACACCGAAGAACACCATTTTTGCCCAGATTTACGGTTGAGTTTTCAACCAAACCCAACCGTAACTAATTTGTTCTTCATATTACAGTTGGGCTATTAAACAAACCAAACCTTAACTTCAAATGTAGGAGATGAAGATTCAATTAAGATTTACGGTTAGGTTTTCAACCAAACCCAACTGTAACTAATCTTTAAACCCCAATCGTAAAATTATATAAATATATTTTAAGATTTTTAATTTCTATCATGTAGAGAATTGAAAAACGAAGCTAACCCAAAAAAAATAAGGTCAATCGGACATCGTATGAAGGAGTTATGATCAAAACGGTGAAATCTATTTGTATCCAGGAATAGTTACGGTTGGGTTCGCCAATAAACCCAACCGTAAATTTGGGCTCAATGAAGCCCAAAAATCTCAAATTTACGGTTGGGTTTATTGGCGAACCCAACCGTAAATATTCCTGGATACATTTCATCGTTTTGATCATAACTCCTTCATACGATGTCCGATTGACCTCATTTTTTTTGGGTTAGCTTCGTCTTTCAATTCTATACAAGATAGAAATGAAAAATCTTAAAATCTATTTATCTAATTTTACGATTGAGGTTTAAAGATTAGTTACGGTTGGGTTTGGTTGAAAACCTAAACGTAAATCTTAATTGAATCTTCATTACATTTGAAGTTACGGTTGAGTTTGTTTAATAACCCAACTGTAATATGAAGAATAAATTAGTTACGATTGGGTTTCCATTCGAACCCAACCGTAACATGAAGAACAAACCAGTTACGGTTGGGTTTTTCATTCGAACCCAACCGTAAATTCCCTTTGTAACCCAAAATCCTCATTAGCTTATCCGGATTTTCATCACTACTACTTTCTACACATTTATTAGTATTCTTTATCACGAAATTGGGAGTTTAATCGGCGATAAAATTTTGATTCGATGGAGAAATTTGATTAAAATGAAGAAGGAGAAGATATGGAGGAGATGGAAAGATTTTAATGAAAGCACAAATTTATCTTTTTTTTATTGGGTAAAGGGTAAAATTGAGAATTAACTTTACCCTTAGGACATCCCTTAACGAAATTTGGGTCACCTCGTCTTCTAGAGGAGCCCCTTTATTGATATTGGAGCCCTTATATCAGGCTTCTTTATTAGATGGTTTTAAAGATAACTTATGATGAGCTAGCGTGTAGTTATCAAACTAAGGATGGTGTTAATTATATAACTAACGGATATTTTTATTGTATTATATTATGAGTTCAGAATTAGATAATGGCAACTAGATTTAGGTATGTTAATTTGTATGAAGTAAACGAGGTTGATAAGTGAGTCATTCGGAGTTTGAATGACGTTGCAGTGGGCCAAGTTGAACCAGTGTGTATCTATATTTTCGGCCATAGGTTAGACAGTGAACGAGTCCAACCGCATAGACGGTGGACTTAGTCAATCTGTGTAGACTTAGTCTAGTCAATGAATTTGTATCTGTTTTACATTAGTTAAGCCTCCTCTTAGAATGTTTGTGTGTAACTGTTAACCAACAGTAACAACTGATACGAATGATGGACCGGGGGATTAAGAAATAAGAGGTAGGCATGGCCAATCATCAATTTGAGGTGGGAACTTACAACTTCTTGTAATCATTAATGTTTTTTTTTCCATCTGCGAGCATGATGTAGGCTACAAATAGGTATGTTATGTCGTATCCGTTTTATGATTTCCCCACAAAAAGTGCCTGTGAATCTGTGATGTAAGCTACAAATAGGTATGTTATGTCGTATCCGTTTTGTGATTTCCCCACAAAGAGTTCCTGTGTTTCCACACAGCTCTTTATCGAGTAGGGTGACTGTTTTTCTCGTTTAATATTTATCTAGCAGGGCATCTTTTCCCCATTTGAATATTTATCTAGTAAGGAAGTTATTTTTCCAGCTCGATTCATATACACATTATTAAAAGTAGTGCGTCTAGTCAGGACCTAAAGGCTCTTTAGAGACCTATTTTTTCAGTTTGAATATTATTTATTAGGGAGGTTATTTTCATATTTTTAATATCATATGTATCATTTCATTTTTGGGAAATCGCTAGTATCTATATTCATGCTTTATTTTTTAATTATTTGATTTTCATAGTAGTTTTCAGAATTAAAGTTTATATGGACACTTTTTGTGAATGGTGTGACTAGTTAGATTGAATTTATTTTAACGTTGTCTTCCCCGGTGTGTAGGTTGAGGTTTTGCTGATTGTTGGGCTTACAATTGTGTTTTACTTTATTATCATTCCTTTTGAATTGTAAATGAAGCATGTTAGTGATTACTTGAAAGTTATATGTTTATAAAAAGTGCCCTTTTGGGTTGATGTGTCCACTCGTTTTCATTTCAGTTATCGGGTGAGATATAACACGTGAAGGTATTCGATTCCGTAACATAGAGTTGTAGCAGATTAAAGGTGTCTGTATATCATTATATATTTGTGCATTGTGTATGTATATCCGTAAAATACAATTTATTCGTATATATGTTTCACTTGAGAGATATTCATTTATTAAATATTAAAATGGCTTTGATATTGTATTTAAGTGTCTAATTAGATGAACTAATTTTGAAGCCTCATTCTATAGTTGGTTATCTTCAATATCTTAGTACGAGAATTTTTATGGGGTGTCATAGTCCAGGTGGACGGATCTTGTATATAACTGCTCAGCGAGAATTGGTCGAGAGTCTTAATAGGTGCTCGTCTAGACAAACCCGAGCCGTAGAAGCAAAAATGTTCACGAAAATGGATGAACCCTGTCAGATATGGAGAGACGACACAGTTGGACTGGGTACTTCTCATGCACACAAAACCCATTAGATGTGTACCTTGTGAGTTTTCTAGACCAACAATTATATACATTGTTTGGGATGGCCCAATGAAGAAAGATACGTGATCGGTTGTCAGGAATTGACATTTCCAAATGATTAACTAGGCTTGTTTATTCGTTTTCGTCTTGGCCCATTAATAATTTGGCTTATTAGTTATACGACAAGCATATTTGGAAGAAGTTTTCCCTAATTTTGGGTATTTTGGCGAGTTTTGGTACATAGACTTTTGCGCTGGAGCTAAGGTTTGCTTTTGGAGATTTGGAGACTGCTCTACTTCCTACTAAGGGTTTGCACTATCTTTCATCGTATAATTTTCCATGGACTTTAGTAAATCCATGATGAGATAATTTCTTCATATTGGTTAGGTAAGTAATCTGAAGTCTCTAACATGTTTATTAAATAACTTTATACAATCTTAATGTTCACGATCTCTTTCATATCGCTTTTGTTCTACTACATATGACCATTGCATGATTGTGTTCGTATGTATTATTGAATGATTGGTTTTTTAGGAGGCTTACTAAGTGAATACGTGTCCATATCTATAGCTAGACTTAAATTAATTTTGACGTACAAATTTTTTAAAAAACTTTGGTCAGAATTTTAACTGCATATTTACTAACGATAGGGTGTTGCCAAGTAATTATGTGTAAAAGCTTAACCTAAATTGAACATGTGTGGCTCACACGTTATGTTACTCAGTAAGAAAAATTCAAGGAGTGGCTCATGCGTTCCTAATAATAACATGAACTTTTTCAAAAAAAAACCTGCGATGAGATGTTGTTGGGTTATTGTTATAAAAAAAAAATTAAATGTTTAAATTGATTTGACTGATAACATGCTTGATGATGGACGATGAAAGCTCTATTCAATATTTTATCTTATCGATTACAACATTTCTATTTTCTCACATAACTTTTCTATTTATATAACTTAGCCTAAAGACACAAGTAAAACTCCCAGGTTATGCAAGTTATTATAAGTAATTAATAACTCATATCTCTTTAAAGAATAAACTTATTTTTATTATTAAATTTTAATCTATATTTTATGAAGTAAAAGTATCTAAAATATTTCAACTGGTTGATAACATCTCATATTTCTTAGGATGAATCGGAAAATGTAAAATAAATTTGAAATAGAAGATTCCATAAAGTTAAGAAACCAAAGTCTAATTGTCTGATTTGTTGATATGCACTCATCATATTTAAGTTCTTTTTTATACGAATAAACAATTGAATTTCTATCGATAAAACCCAGTTTTTTTCTTTCAACTAAGAGCCCAAGTTATTCTACAAGACTAAATGACATAATTATTATTATTACTATTAAATAAAACAAGATATGTTCTCCAAGTAGTATTGCTTTCGTTATCAGATATTACACTGGAACAAATAATGGATCCTTTCAAAAAAAAGTGAAAATAATATAAATATCACAAGAACGGTTCTTGGTTTCTGATACCATAAAGGATCAATAATCACACAAGAAGCTAAGGTGGTTCATCCCTTTAAGTTTACATCCACGGTAGCAGAAGAAAAGATGTTTCTTTTATAATTAATTTGTTACATTGCTATAGAGATCGCATGTGAGCATTCGTATCATCTGAATGAAAACTATCGAAGTTATGAAGAAGATATGGTTAGTAACAACTCTCGTTGGAAGAGCGTGTTTGGTCAACGGTAAGACCTGTATAGAATAATAGAAACAACACATGAGAAATATCTTGTCAATATCCTTGTTTCTTTATTCTTTACCGATAGTTTTGACATGAATGCTAAATGAAATCTATATTAACTATGAATGGGTTCGGGAAAAAAAAAACTTTGCGAATTTTGGAAGATGAAATCTGTTTAACACTATTTGTGGATTAGTGGGCGAAAGACGTGGCATATTTTTCAATATAATGAAACACTTGTGCAAGATTGAACACTTGTACAACGCTACGACTTTATTTGGAAGCGTGAAACTTATGAAAGAAGTTTGAAATTTATCGATGGAGTACTGGATTGTGGAGTGCAACAGCTGGAGCATGTAGAATTCATTCTGAAGTGAAAATTGGTGATGGAATTAGGAAACGTACGGTGCAAAAGGAAAAAAAATCAATATATATATATCGCGCCCAATTTTTTATACTCTTACGTCGTACCCAAAATTTCAAAAAGTTAAAAATAAAAAGAATATATATATTTGTATTGATAGTGTTCATCCGCAATTATGCATAAATTGCGTACAAAAATGATTGATTTTAGTTCCACACAATTACTGTATGTATGGAAAAGTCGAGTCGCAAAAACAGATAGACAGTTTGGCGGAGTGGTCTACGACGCCAGAATCAGGCTCTGGTCCGAAAGGGCATGGGTTAAAATCCCACATCTGTACACTCGCATTGCCACTACCCTGTCACACTATTTGGTCTTTACTGCTTACCTAAGCATGGACACTCGCATTGCCCCCATCCTTCCACACTCTTGAGGTCTTAACTTCTTACATAAGAATGCACACTCCAAAATAGGGGCACTGTCATGTGTTGGATACTGATATCCAGTGGACTTAACCAAATCCAAACAAATTCCTTGTCTAAAATACTTCAAATAGAATAAGACTTCTGAGGATTTTTTACATGACAACAAAATAACTTCATCACTAGCAACCCAATGATCTAACATGCTCATTGGGGAAAAAGAATAATCAAAATCTGTCTTGCAGTAGTATCTTAAATCCTAAACATCCAAGGAAAACCCCTCAGCAAATATGTTCAGAGACATCATTTGCATAAGAGGAAAAAAGAAAAAAGAAGAAATAGGATACAATTTCAATCAACTACAGTAGCAATTAGGAAGCAGGGTGGGCCTAACATGATGCTGAAGGTACAGTTCGTCCAGGATCTAATTGGTATGGTTGAGTACAGTTGCTTGTCGGATACATGGGAATTAGATAATGGTGGTTGGTTACAGTGTAATAAAACATCAGTTACTTAACCTTCTTAACAAGGTCTGAAGTCCTGAACTCCGCGTCTTCCTTGATGAAGCTCCACCAAAGGTAGGTGAGGGGGATTGTGGTTAAGTGCCAGAGAGCATGAGCATCAACAAATCCCATGTATGGAGGGAAATCATAGATCTCCAAAAGCATTGCAAGTCCACCTCCGACAACAACCACCCACAACTTCCACCTTGAAGGGTGACGAGTTACACCTGCCCAGACAGCCCACAAGAGAAGCTGTGCGACTCCCATTACAACACACACTTTCATGTTCCAACCTGCATCGGAGTTTTCAGAATTTTCATTAGCCCATCAACTCATTACATACTCCATCAGGAAATAAAGATGACATCTATCTAGATTACTATTGTAGAAATTATGACCTTCTAACCACTTAGGAAAAAAACACGCCCTAGAACAAGTCACATACAATGCTTTTAGATTAAGTAATAGATACCCGCAAACAAGTTTATCTTTAGTCTTTCCATCTAAAATGCTTTTAAATACAACGAGCAACCACCACCTGTGTCTTGTTTTCTTTTCTGAAAATACAACGCCTCGGCATATATTATTTGAGTCTAATAGTCATAGACTCATAAGAGAAAAGCAAGGTGCGCGTCATGAACACATATGTTAGGCATTAGTCACTCACACTCAGCTAACATGGAAGAGTATATGCAGATTAAACATAATTCTGGAGTAATAAGATATAAACCAGATAGGAGCGGGGGAATCTATCACCATGGAACAAGATGCCGCTGCTATCATATGAAAATATTAATGGTTCTTGAACTTGTAATATAAAAACGTTAAGGGGAAAGATGAAGACTTACCATAATCAAGTTGGTAGAAATTGAGGTATAAAATATGGGTGGTAACAAATGCCAGTAATGGAGCAGAAATCATGACTCTAGATGCTTCATTCCTCACATTGAAAGTACGTAATAATGCCAGAATGAGGCTGAATCCAAGTAATGCTACAGCTGAGGAGTAGTCAATTTTTTCTGTAAGATCCACGTCTCTGAAAGGAAAACAATTCAGAAAATGACTACTGCAGGAGCACAATGTTTAGGCAATAGACATTATAAAAGACATATGGAGCAGCTTATTTTGACAAGATTGATTATAACATCAGTGAGACGCCTAGAAAGCATCAAGTGATGAGGATTAATCGATTTTCAAATAGGCACTCAAAGAAAAGCACTACTCATTAAGCAACCAGATACAAGTCTGCCTCGAGGCAAAGCAGTATGATAAACCGTATTTGTTAAATGCTTCTTTTCTTTCACTAAGAAATAACACAATCATTTAGGGCTAAAAGAAGTCAATAAGCTTACCGACTGTGGAAAACAGCACTCCAGAACCAGGAATTCATCGCCAGGAGGCCATACATATGCCATAAGCCACTGAATTCGTAGTAAGGTTTTCTAGTTTCAGGTCGTAGAGGCAACTTGTAGCACAGAAGAAGGAAGAAAGATAACCATCCATGAAATTGCATGGCTAGGTTAAAAGCAGAAAATGCCACAGATACGGGCTCCTGAGTACATGGAGGAAAGTTTTATTGTTTCTGAGTTTTCTTTTAAGAGTAGAAGTGCCAAATACGAAATCAAGAACCACGGGTAGCCCATAAGATGACAAATGTTACAAACCTGAATCCCGAAGACTCGCTTGAAGGGCCATTTACCATGGTACTTGACTGGAGCACTACCAAGATTCTCTCTCTCTTTCTCTCTATCAAGCATGCAGTGGTAGCGGCAGTCACTCTGGCAGTCCCATTGCTTCCACCTCAGATAAAGTGGTTCCTGCATGTACCACTTACCATCGGCAGATGCGCCATCAGAGGAGAATCTACAGTGTTGAAAACAGTTTTCTCGTACACACCCAGTATTCTTGCACTGCTCTACACAAGTCCTGTGTTCGAAATAAATAACATTAAGATCGAATCAACCAAAATTATACTTTTAAATACTCTTGCATGGTTAAATCATAACGCGTGAAGATTAAAAAAAACGAAATCATATTAATGATACCATGTTTCAATTTATTTGCTAGCAATGTCTCGTCAGAAGTGTACATGAAACTAATTACATATCTTAGTAGCTAACATGCTTGGCCAATCGCAAAACTGCTGTTCCTTTCTTTGTCCATCTGTTTTCTGAATGTAAGGTTTCGGTTAAATAGTACTTGGATGGTGTGACGTATATAGTCAGCTTTGAACTATAAACATCAGGAGGTGAGCAAAAATGTCGAATGACTGATGAAGCAAGAAATTCTAGGGAGTCTGTGTTGCCGGTGTTCTTTGAATATATCTATGGCAGTTCATTTCACTGTCATAGTATCTCGGAGCTTCCAAAACAATAGTAGTTCAAGTTGGTCCAAACACTATGGGCCAGTAAAACCAGCTTTTAACACCAAACAGAAACAGATAATAAGTTGATTTCAGAAGGACCAACTTGAACCACCTTTGTCATAGTTTTGAAATAAACTAAAACCGTCTGATCCAAAGCCAGACAATTTCGGTACATGACCTTAGGAATTGGTATGATTGGAGATAGCTTCACTAAACTTGTGAGCCAGTATCATGCCGGACACATTTCCAACTGACAAGTTTGACAAAGAGTATTTCAATGGTCTGTGAATCTGTGATACCCTGCCCTAGCAATCGAAATTTTAAGCCTTACCATAGAAAT
This sequence comes from Papaver californicum, assembly GCA_023531435.1. Lineage (NCBI taxonomy): Eukaryota > Viridiplantae > Streptophyta > Magnoliopsida > Ranunculales > Papaveraceae > Papaver > Papaver californicum. Next base: position 1,649,217 of record JAJJMC010031495.1, read on the forward strand.
GCATGATTGAAGCCTAGGCCACTAAGTCGTGAAGTGGAAACCTAGGATAATTTCACTAGCAATACAAAATTTAGATTGGAGAAGTAAACAACAAGTGTAATGTAGAAGTATAATATGTGGATAAGAGAATATGAAACAGTAACATAATGCTCCAGTGGCCTGTTACAGTCAAGATAGTGTGGGCTTCCATGCCAACGATGAGTAAATCAGCGTGGCTCAATGCATTTCAACTTCCTCAATGTAAATATGTTTTGTACTGTCGCTAAAGATGAACTGAAATCTAGAACTGAAAGCCAGCAAACTTATTAGGGAGTAGATGTGCGACGACTATACAAAGCAACAGAGCATATACCCTGTGCATTTGTTGCTTATAATGCATTTAATCTAGTATATCCGCTTCTACCAAATGCTTACACATAATTGTTTAAAAGCTTACTTATTAACACAAGTTGAGGTAAATTTGTGGAAAGGTCAGATGGAACGACAGAGTTTTGATCAAGTTTTAAAGTTCAGCCCCAGTACTACGAATCCAGGATCGAGATAAACTATGTGGCAACCTAGTACCTCTCTGTAACCCCCATTTAAACAGAGACATTTTTGCCTAACTCTTTACATACCTAAATCTGCAATATGTCACTTAAAGAACGATGAAAATTAATGAATAGTCCATTTAGCATCACTTTCTGTCTGAATTATGTTACCGTACATTGTGCAAAATCTTGATAGTTTGAACCTACTTGGATACCAAGTTACCAACAACCTACATTAATTTTTGAACTACGTAATTTTTTTCAAAAGTGAGAGTGGACTAAATCTAATAATAATGGCTAACACATCTGTGGCAGAGATCAGTTACAACATCGTATTTTTCAGTAGACAATATCAAATAATGCATCTCTGATTCATTATAAAATGTCTCCACTTGATCTTATATGCTTCTGTCATACGTCCTAAAATTGACAATATAAGAGTGACTTTGTTTCTAGTTTCAGCTGTAGGGTTCTCGAGCTAATGAAAATATGGGCTGTGACAGCTGAATAGTGAACAAACCAAAAAGAGACATCAACTATCTAATATATATATTTAACTTTTTTCATGAACAAGTAAAAGTAAACATCTCCGCAATCAAAGACCAGCCAGATCATATCCTAAATCTTTGAAGGAGTGTAAACATGAACATCAAGCTCCCCCTGCAACAGTACAGTCCATTGAAGCAATAGAACCTTTCAACATCGTCACTAGAATGTCATTTCTTTCGTTAACAGAACTTTGATTTTCTGTACACTCCAGTTTCAGCAGACCATGAAATGCTTCTCTCAATCACAATTAAATCTCTAAGTTGCGTCATTGTAGATCTACATCCTAGTGTCACTAGCGTCAACTTAAAAAACTACTTCCTTCTGAAATTCTCCCAAATTAAACAATTTTATTCCCAACCTCCATCTTCCTAAAACACATTTGTCACCAACTATAGTTTCCTTAACTGATACATTAAATTATGCTCCATTCATATATTTCTACACTCAGTTCCCATAAAACCATAACTACAAAACTAAATTTAAATAAAATATTAAATGAACAAGAGGGATGAAAACTTCATGCCACTAGTTTCTATATGCTCATAAATTTCAGCCAAACAGATCCAAGTGAACAAAATAAAAACTCTTTCAAGTAAACAGATCAATAGATAGAGAAAGAAAGATATACTTGTAGAGAGGATCAGAGTCACCAGGGCTAGCATCAACACCTTGAATGAAACAACACGAAATTCCCAATAAAACAACAGAAACAACCCAGTAACTATTCTTCATATCGATCCAGCAACCAGAAAACAATCTCTAACTAGGAGAAGTAAAATCAACAAGATCTTATCAACTACATATAAACAATAAATTCATTCAAGTTGACTGAATTCTTTTATTGAATAATATTTTATTAGTTCCTGTTGCTCCAATAAGCAGTACCAGCTGTGGACAAGGTTTAGGGCTAACAACAAAATAGTGAAATGAATGAAGTGAGAGCTTGAAGTTTCTGGAGAGAGAGTAATGAGCTTTCAGAAGTTTTTCAGTCTATAACTATTAACCACGTGGAAAGACTACATCTAGGTGAGCGAAGATTGGCATCTATTGTTTATTTATTTTCCAACGAATACATCGTGTTATCCTGTAGGGGCGTCCGGTTTCTCCTGGTCCTGGGTATTATTGGGCCTATAATCGAATCTGATTAAAAATTTAATATATCTTCTAAAATCGATTATATTATTTTTTTAATTTTTTTATATTAGTTTGAGTAATTTTCTATATAAATATTTTAACTGAAAATTAAATCTAAAAAAAATAAATAAAAAATAATTAAAGTCCAAATAAAATTAGATGAAATTTTTGAATTTTGGATAAAATTAATAAATCAATGATAAATACTCAAGTATCCAGTAATACTCGTTAGGATCTGAAAACTTATCGATTCCTAGCAGTTCTACCTATCGGGCATTGTTATTGTTAATGGGTCCAATTTTAGGATCCGATCAAGACCCAATTCACCTAGTTCCGGATAACCGAGTATACATTGACAGCCCGTATGTTAAATGTGTAGTTGTTCATCTTTAGCATGGTTGCTAATGCAGTACTATTTTATTTGAGGGGTACTTATATAAATTTTGATATCTCCCAAGTAAACTAGTATACATTAACAATGTTGATTTTAAGGTATGTTTGGTTTTTAAAATTTGAAAAGTCTTCACGAGACTTTGGGGAGTGTGGTATAAATGAACAATATATTTTAATGAACTGCTCAAACAAATTTTCCCGACATTTTTCTTTGGTGGATTCCATGATTTTGGTGTATGATTCATAATTTTTATAAAGGTCATTATTTTTCTTTTTAGGTATGCATTTTTTCGGGTGTTTAAACATGTCATTTATTTAGGACCACTGTTAAAGATAAAACTTATTTAACATTCTGGCCGTGATTCTCAACTCCAATAACATTGTCATTATACTACATATGTATGTCTCCTAAGATTTTGTCATATGGAAATCTTTTATGTGATACCTTGTCCCAGTTTTAAGGGTATTTGTGTAGTTTTCTAATTTTTTTGTCATAGTTTAATTTAACCTACTAAAGTTAGTATGCTTAAAAAACCTAAGTTAAAATGGTTTAAACACTATAAATACGCCCCAAATCCAAAATAGGGTTTCTAAAAAGCATTTGATAGCTTTACAATTAGTGTTAGTGTTTAAATAACTGTTCATGCAACTCTCCACGTTACAATATATGTATCACTATTTGGAGGCAGCATAGGCACTTTGGTCAATTGACCAAAATAAAAGAGAACATGAATATGTTCTTGGTTTGGAGGAGGAGGGGCTTTGATTCTTCTTTGAATTCATGCTCTTGTTAGAATTCTCTAATGGAATACCTTAGAAAATTACATTGAAGAAAGTAGAGGAGTTATATTTGGAATTGATCAATGATTGATGTTGTGAACCATTGATGGAAAGGAAATAAGAGGTAGATATACATCTTCCTTTGATTTTTCCCTAATGATATTATTCACTATTTTGAAGTAATTGAGTCTTGATTCTAGTACTTTTCTTGATTTAGAACATTGAATAGTTAGTAAACAATATTAATTTCATGTTTCGAAACTTTGATTTGGAAATTTGGAAATTAAGGTTCTTCATGAAAATTAAGATTTTTATCATGTTTAAAGGTGAAAACAAATATACTGCAAAATGGTACTTTCAGGTAGGTTCGAGAGATCAAAGGACGAGCCTAAACCAAGAAATATCCGTTCACGTCGTGCTTCGATCACAAAGGTGGAGAAAATTGGTAGGTCTTAGGGGAGGGAAGCAAAGAAGGTTGAGAAATCTCAGTGTAATGAGTAATTGTAGTGTGTGATGAAGAATGGTTTATCTTTGGGATGAATCGCTAATTTTGTATATCTTGTCTCTCAGTTCTCTTTTGTTCTTTATAGTTTGGAGAAGACACACTGATTTCTCTTAAGTGGTGGAAGTTACAAAAGAAGTGGAGGGATAACGATTGTGGAGATTATAGTGGAGTCATATCCGAAAAATAGGGAGGACTTGTAAGACCTCTACTCCTCGTGCTCTCAAATTCTCTGTAACTATCCCACTACTTGTTACCTTCTTGTTCGTGGATGTGTTGCCATAACGCACGATTGTCGTAGACCTCCAGACCAATACCCCAATGAGAATCCCCCATGTGTTGTATTTGATATCTTGTGGAAATAGTGAAGTCGTGAACTATCACTTTGTTTTAAGTCAAGCCAAGAACTTGCTAAGTCAGTGAGGCAAGTTGGACAACTCACTAAATTGACAATCAGACTGATCAATACTGAGTCTGGTAAGTTTAGTGGTTATGTACTATCTTAGGAGTAACATGGTGTAATTTTAATGACCAGATATTAGCTTATAAGCGACTTGGTATAAATCTGAAAGATGTTCGAAGCCAAGATTGTGTGAAGGTTCTTAAGGACCAGTCATAGCATGCTTAATATATAGCCATATAGGGCTAGCGCTGGCATTAGGCCAGCGCTTGAAAAGATGTGCGGCGCGTCCCTTGGAGACGCAGTCTTGACGAGGCTAGCGCTTTTGACCTAACACAAAGTGTGGCGTGTCCCTTGCGCTTTTGAGTTAGCGCATAAGTGTGGTGCGTCCCTTGGGGACGCAACCTGGATGAGGCTAGTGCTTTTAAGATAACGCAAAGTGTGGCGCGTCGCTTAGGGACGCAACCTAAATAAAGTTATCACTTTTGAGTTAACGGTTAAGTGTGGCATGTCCCTTGAGGACGCTACCTAAGTAACACTAAACATTGTGGCACGTCCCTTAGGGACGCAACCTAAGTAAGATTAGCGCTGGCTTTTAGCCTAGCGCGTCCCTTGGGACGCGGCCTAGTAAGATAGTGATGTGATTTTATATAGTGGTAAAAAGAGGTTCGATTCTCGAACTT
>JAJJMC010031495.1:1654587-1712971 GCA_023531435.1 Papaver californicum
TTAGACACTAAAATGTGTCTATCAAATACCCCCAAACTTACTATTTTGCTAGTCCTCGAGCAAACTACTCTAAAAATAAAGTAAAAATCCTAACTCACTTTCGCAGGAATCGCGACTACATTTAGCATATGCAGTAAGCCGTTAAACCCCTAGGTGTCCCTAGTGGACGAGTTTTGTCTCGTAAGGGTTTACAAGAGGTATACCCACAAAACCTGGATCTAGATTTTAGCAACACGTGAATGATTCAGGATAGACACTAAACAAGCTAGTTAGTTGGCTATTCAGATATTCGGCTATAGGGACCATTACCCTTTATGGATCCAATCACTGTACACGAGTGTTAACTCAAGCGTACTAAAATTCATATCTAAGACAACAGAGTTCTACTCAGACAGTTATTTATCCACACATCACATGAAAAGACTTAGAAGGTCGCAAATGTTGACTGAGGCGCACGGTGTTTCCCATATCTGTCTGAAGGTCAGTACCGAGATGAAACCTAGTGTGTCGAGTTACTCCCCATTTATTTTCAACGGTTACTACTAACTAAAATATTTACAAGTTCCCATGGATCCTGCGTTCCACGCTTGCTTAGGCGAAGGAGACAGGGAGAACTTTAAAATACCAAATACTATATATTTTTTCAATTTTTTTCTAACTTTTTCCGATTTTTTTTTTTTTTTTTTTTTTTTTTTTTTAATACATGTGTGTTCCCATGGATCCTGCATTCCACGCTTGCTTAGGCGACGGAGACAGGAGGATCACACACATAACTCTAAGACAATAACATATTATTCATACTGGGGCATGATCTCAACACACTAAATGTCATTCCAGCGCTAATTAACACGTCGATGCTAGGACCCACCAATACTCTCAGAGAAACACGAAATTGCAAATAATAAAACAGAAACGTGATATGGTGGTGACAACTATCATGTTATTTCTAACACCTGAACTCTGTCTCCTTTATGAATAGACCATCTAGCTGGGCACACCAATCCTTATAGCAAAATGGCTAAGTTTCTATCTACCTAGAGTGGTTAGTGTCACCCTGAATTGTTCACATGCTTCTAAATTCCAAATCTTATTAATCTTAAAAAGTCTCCCAATACCCCCAAACTTAAATTAAACAGTGTCCTCAATGTTTCTAAGTATAGAACAATACCAAAAGAGTAAAATTAAGGGAGTCAGAAAGATAGTACCTGAATGCCTGAGCATGGGTTACCTCCCAAGAAGTGCTAAGTTTAAAGTCTTCAGCCAGACTAGAAAAGAATTAGTCACCCCCTTAAATCATATAGCAATAATCGGAACAATTGTGGGTCATCTGAATCAAATAGTGTGCCCCATGGTAGAAGTAAACTGCAGCAAGCTAAGAGGATAAACGATCTGAGTACACCTTGATCCCTATCTAGGTAAACCACATCGACCAGAGGATGGGTTTCTGGCAACTGAGGATCGGTAAATCTAACTGGAGGATGATCTCGTAAAATTGCAGCGGTGCCTATGTCAGGTCCCAAGCTAGGGACCTTCTTAAGAGTTAATGGTATAGCACATGGAGAATGATAGTCACCCCCAAACTTAGAGTTTTCAGTGTCTCTAGATAGACTAATAACAATTTCCTTCATTTCCGGATCGTCAGATTCTCGAAAATAGTCAACTGCTTCTTCTAAATTACAATCCGGTGGTGCAAAGTCTAACAAAGTACGCACCTCATCAATAACCCTATCATTATCGCCATTAAATCTGTAGTTGGTTAGGCATTTTTCTAATTGATCTTCTAATGGGTTGGGCCTAAGCTCCATCTCACTAGACGGTTTGGATTCCTCTTCTGATGGGCCTAACTCACTACTTATCAGGGTATCTGGTGGGTCATGCTTAAAGTCCAACTCATGAAAATCTAATCCAAAGTGGGCTTGACATTTCTCTAATGGGTCTTCTATCAAAGTGTTTGGTAATGTCTCCTGAACTAGGGTCTCTATCATGTTGACAGTTTCTAAACTGGGGTCCTTCCTAGTAGGTGCTAACAAACTTGGATAAGGGGCTCTAGGCATAAAATCGGTGGCCCGAGGGGTTTCCTCAGGCTCATCAGAGACTTTATCAGTCTCTTCGGCTATTGGGTCAGGGTGAACTACAGTATGTCCACTATCAGGCCCAGTTACCCCATTGTCCACCAATTTACCATTCCTGAGGGTTGTGACTGCATTCACATGACTTGATGATTTCTCACCCGTCGCCATTTCATTGACACCTCCTGGATTGGGTTGGGGCTCTAAACTACTAGTTTGATTCATTTCGACCAGTTCTAGCCTTCTAGATAAGGATTCTAATGGGTTGGGATTTCTATTGCTCTCCCACAGATGGGTTTTCTCGGCGATGTCACTCAGAAATTGCATCGCCTCAGCAGGAGTCTTACTGTCGACTTCTCCGATTGACAAGGACTCAACCAAGGTTACAGTCGCATAATCCAAACCCTCATAGAGAATCTGAACTAGACTTAACTCATCTAAACCGTGGTCTGGGCATTGGGACACTAAGTCGTTGAACTTTTCTACATAAACATACAGAGACTCTCCCTCTTGCTGAGAAAACGTGAAAATTTTCTGCCTAATTGAGGATATTCTGTTCTTAGGGAAGAATTTCTGAATAAAAGATGAAGTAAGTTGGGCATAGGTCTCAATCGACTGAGGGGCCAAGCTATACCACCATGACTTGGCTCTATCTCTTAGTGAAAAGGGAAATAGTCTAAGTTTAATAGACTCGTCATTCAAGTCTCTAATCCTGATTGTGCTACATATTTCCTCGAACTCCCTAACATGAAAATAGGATTCTCGTTCTCTTTTCCTAAGAATAATGGAAGCATCTGGATGATTTGGGGTTTCAGTTCGTAGCTCGCTTCAGTAGCGGCTAACTTGATGCAAGATGGACGTAAGGTCCTGGTTGGATTCCACAAATCCTTCAGAGTTGTCATTGCTGACACGGTCTACCCAAGTTCGCCTTAAGGGCGTTCTTGGCATGCAAAAATTAAAACCCTAACAAGAAATTTATCAAACACAATCGTGCCCTGACTCAACCAAATCAAACCTAAATCTAGCAAACAACAAGCATGATGGTTCCACTTAGATTGTTTCTAGACCAGCTTCTATTCTTTCAGAAGGCAACTGGTTACAATTTTAGCGAATCTCTCTGAGCAATCCGAGTTAAATCAAGTTGAAGAGAAACAGGAGAAGCTCAATGGAGCTTTGATACCCCTGTCTCTTTGGCAACGCTTCCCTGGGTTACAGGGCGGCTCTAATCAACTTTAATCTAATCTTCCTGCTTTTTGAGTTAAGCTAATAAGGTAACCAATACAGTCCTTCCAACCGATTTTCCTATAAGCTCGTTACCTTATCGGTCTCTTTCTAGTCAATATTTTAAGCTTAGGTTCGTGTAGGTTTCGTTTTCCTAAGGCGGGCAAGAAGGAGACGGTGATGAAATCCGAAACCTTATCTTGTATGGCCAGGCCTTGCCCTTTACTATGCAGAAATTAAGTTCCGTATTCAGTCCTCAGCATATATGCATACAAAGGCGTCCAGAAAACCCACTGACAGGAGATTCGTGGGTTGGTCGAAATTTACCTCCCGTTCTAGACGGGCGACGAACCGTTGAAGTCGACTCGGGCCACTAATATCCTTTTTAATAGTGTGCGAACCCGAGGGGCCGAGACAATATCGTAATTGTCGTCCGTCCCTGCACACAGTTTGATATTCAAAATTACCCTTCCGTAGGGTTTAAAAATAATAAAAAGTCCAAAGTCCAAAAATAATGTCCAAAAGTGTCCAAAAATAAAATAAAAATTACAGAATTAATAAAAACCCTAATACAATTTTCTAAACTAATTAAAACTAATTAAAACTAATTAAAATAAACTAAAAATCTAATTTTAAAAAAAAAAAAAAAAAAAAAATCTTCGATCTTCTTTTTCGTTCTTTAAGCTTTTCCTTTTTTTAATTCCAAGTCTTTAGCTTTAACTCCAAAACTTGGGCGTAATCTCTTTTCGATCCAAAATCGAACCTGTAGTAAAAAGGAAAAATACCAAAACAAACGTAAAATAGAACAAAGTAAAAAAAAATAAAAACCTAAAAATAAATCTAAAACCCTAAACCTAAAAACAAGTCCGCGTCGGCGGCGCCAAAAATTGATGTGATTTTATATAGTGGTAAAAAGAGGTTCGATTCTCGAACTTGTGAAGGTAACGATTTTAGAAAATATTATACTTAATCTAAACTAATAAAAATCAGGAAATTAAACTAGAGAATATTTTTAGAAAATATGGAGAAAACTAGGAATCAAGATTCAGTTATTTCTAACAATTCATGTGATTAATCATGTAATTCTTTTTAACAATTTAATTCAAGTTTGCAAAAAATATGTTTCCTAAAAGAATAATTGTAAATCCTAAGCATGAGACATCAAGAGTAATTAACTAAGCATGACCCATCAAAAGAGAACACAACTATTTAATAAAAACCATTTTTTTCTAATTTAAATCCATGCAAATAATAATAAAAGAATTATAAATAATTAATTAAAAATAGACTTACCACATAAAATTGAGAGAAAAACCTCCTCCATCATCCCAGTAAATAAACTTAGCCCATGGAGAAGAAAACTTGCTCAAAAGATCTTTTCATTGCTCAAAATATCAATTACAAGGTTGAATAATAGTGCAACAGCTGAACAGACGCGTTTATAAGTGTTACAGAACAAGGTTCAGCCGTTGCAAAAGGCTAAGGCAATTGAAAAGGGAAAGGAAACTCAAAACTATAGGCAACAGAACAGCAACACTTAAAAGTGTTGCTGTGTCTTCTTCTTCGGCAGCGATGGGATGAAGAACACGGTCACCGGCAGTGACCGGTGCAGCAGCAGTTGGCCGGCAATGACCGGAAGTGGCCGGAAACTTACTGTTTCAATCTCTAGGGTTTTCTTCTTGATTTCTTCGGCTTCTCTTCATATATATAGGGTGTAGGAACCCTAGGGAGAGTTCTAAACCTAATAAAACTCTTTAAAATCTATCCAAATCTTCACAAATCCGATTCCAAGCCGGAATCCATTTTTCCGTCCAAATTCATGATTGTGCAATATCTCCGGCGTAAATCACTCTAACTTGATGTGTTTGAGTTGTTCTTGGACTCTTGTAGCTTTTGTATCAATTTGGAAGCAAAATAACTCGAAAATCACGTTGATTTTGAGTGTACAGTTGAAACGGTGTTGCTGCCGACGAGTCCCGATGAGTCACCGATCCAGCCGAGTTGACCCGCTGAGTTGGCCCGATCCAGCTCAGCCCGATCCAAGGGTGTCCCTTATCCATTCTTGGGGTGCCAATAACACTTGTCCCGGGTGCCTTTATCACTTTTTAAGCCAATTTTTCCACAAATCTTTATTCTTCAAATGTACCTACAAAAGCATAAAAACACGTAATATTTGCAAAATCGAATACTAACTTAATAGAAACTAAGGTGCAATTTAGATACTAAAATGTGTCTATCAGATAACATTAGTTTTTGTACAGCCAGTGCTAGCGTGGAGAAGCTAGGGCTAGCTTAACGCTAAGGGACTGTAGATGGTGGGTTTTTGACAAGGATAAAATAGTAAATCACCTTTCAAGACTCTGGTCTGAGAAATAATAAACTTTTAAAATTCTACAAAAGAATTCTCGTGTAAGCGCTTATCCCTACTATCTCAGTGGCATATCTCTGTCCTCTTTCTATATGTATTGCCAACATAGATGATCAAATTGATGAATTCAATCAATATTCATCACTATGCAAAATCATTAGAACAACACTGGCGCATGCGACAAGTTTCCCAGATGTTCTATAATATTTACATAAAATCTCTTAGGATCCTAGATGGGTTTCCCAATAGTATAGAGCAATTTGAGTTTCATGAAGCACTTATCCCTGTCTTTTCTTTAAATCATCAGAACAACACTGGCGCACCCAATAAGTTTCTCAGGTGTTATATGATTTTTACATAAAATCTCTTAGGCTCATAGATTTATTGCACACTAGTGTAAAGCAATTTGAATATTATTTTCGGGTGCTATATTTCACAAGTTGGATCCCCAAAATTACCTATGTTAATATTAATGTTCAAATTGAGCAATATTAACTTATTAATATATATATATATATATATATATATATATAATTAAGGTGTCACAACTGTGCTTAAATTAAAATGTCAAAATATGACAAACACAATTTTATAGCTTATATTATCAAAAATCCCACCCCAGTTGCATTGATCCTTTCCTTAAAGAGACAACCAATGCAAACGAATAAAACGAATTCAAATTGGGGTATTAAAATGCTTCGCAACACTCATAAACGTGTCAAAAGTGTGTCAAAATACTTTCAAACCTAATTAAGGTTTGAAAATAAATCCGCAACACTTGTAAACGTTGTAAAAGCGTGACATAAAGTATTTCAAACCCTAATTAGGGTTTGAAGATGGATTATCAACACTTATAACGTTGCAAAAAGGGGGACAAAAAGTGTGTTTTAAATTTAATTAGGGTTTGAAAACAGGTTTGCAACACTTATAAATGTTGTAAAAACGTGTCAAAAATCCCAAACCCTAATTTTCACACACGTCTAACTCTCTTGCTCATGCATCATGCTTCTCAGAGTCAAGCTTGTACGCCTACTCAAAACCAAGCGTGTACATCATGCTTCTCTCTAAAAATTCTGAATTTTACTCTTTTCCCCTTAACATGTGAGGCTGAGCACAAGAGTAAAACATGAACTTCTAGCCTTCTGGCCAGACTCTTTCAAACCCTAATTTTTAAAGAGAGGGAGACATCTCTACCTCTCTTGCTTCTAACGTGTATGCTAGTCAAGCAACTAAGCTTACACGACTATTCTCAAGACAAGAATTCAAAAATATAATCAAGCTCACACGACTTGTATTTCTTGTCAAAAATTGACAAATTTACTCTTTTACCCTCAACATGTGAGGCTGAGTACAAAGAGTAAAATATGAGTGTCTTGCTTCTTGTTAAAAATTGACGTGTATACACTTATGAAAATTCTCGATGTCTTGCTTTTCATTAAAAGCTGGCGTTTTATTATTTTTCCCTCAATGTATGAGGATGAGTACAAAGAGTAAAGCATGAGAGTTCTGCTTCAAGACTAGAGCATGATGCTCCTCTTCTCCCTTTCACGTGAAGACCAAGTCGGTCTCCTCCTCTTATATTACGTGAGGACAAACACTTGGTCTCCTCCTATCTTCACGTGAATACCAAGATTGGACATTCGTCCCCTTTCATTCACGTGAATATCAAATTTCCGTGTTCCTTCCTTTTATTTCACTTGAATAAATTGGTTTGACGAATTAGGGTTTTGACCAGTTTCACAACACTAAAGCTATGCTAGGCCTCTCACATATATTTTTGTATGAGGATTCACGTACAATATTTCATGCTAAACTGTATAGTCTTATCAATGCGAAATTGACCAAGAGGAACACACTACTGTTTATACACAAATAAATGCATATTTCTAGTATGCTAGACTCATAAGCTAGTCAAGCACGTATCTATTTTAATCTAGTCTGTTAGACTCATCATTTAGTAAAGCAAGACACATTTATTTTATTCTGCTAGACTCACTAGTCTAGTGAAGTAAGACGAGTCTTCAGTCAAGAGACCCATTGAGCAGGTATCAATTGACTTAACATCAATAGTCCTTAATACTACAATTTTACACGAGACATCAAATGTCACAAATGGGGGGGGGGGGGATACTAATTAGGGTTTTGGTCTGGCGGTCTACGATATGTGGTGCAACAGTGCACCCACTAAAAAGAAGTTATGGAAAGATCAAATAGCAGTTGAGTAGAGGGGTGTGAGGTTGAGTAACTGACTATTCAACTTTAATCGAAGTGGAGAGAAGTTGTCAACACCTTCTCCACTTCACCACTACTCAACCATCGAAAATTTCTTCCAGAAAAGAGGTCGAGTGGTTATCGTAGCTATGATATAAATATATGTTCAATCTATTGAACATGGGGCAAGTTTTTCAAGTCTGAAACACGAAAAACAAGTTTACAATCAAACAAGTTTTAAAAAAAGAGCATTCAAGTTAATTAATCTTGATCATCCAATTTTCTCAAAAGACTTGTTTATAGCTATTCAGACCAACTACATCCAACAGATTCTGATACTCTGACCTCATTCTTCTCTCGCTTCCCTGCCTAAGACCAACCATTCTCCTTCTTATTTTGTGACTGAAGCAAAACTGGAACGACCATTGCTTGGTTTAGGCCAGGATTGTACATATTGATCTCTCGAATCTAAACAAAGTGCTTTAACAACACAAATGTTTAAGGATTGACGAATTATCACCTACTTACCCTCTTTTTCATAAATTAGCCTTTAATTCGTTTTTCCTTATAAACATTTTTGGCAACCAAAGTGGGAGATTAATCACTCAGTTACAATTTTTTAATTTTTTCAATTTCTCAAATTTTAATCAGTCTCAAAGATGGTTGGTCTCAGGTCAGGAACAAAGACTATTCCTAAGGTGAATTCTGCTAGTACTCATGGTAACAATCCTTTGGTTACCAATATCGACAACGTTACTCCTCCTCCACCTGAGCAGTACACTGAAGAAGCAAGGGATGAAAAAACCTCTCCTACCGTTGTCGATTTAATGCAGACACAAGAAACTCTTGCAAAGATTCAAACAGAGATGGATGCAACACAGAAGAAGGTCCTCACCTTTCTCAAGACCCTTACAAAAAAACTAGCACCAGTAAAGCATACTTGAAATACTTCTGAAGCAACTGCTGAAGCCAACACATCAAGGGGTCATGCTCAGGATGAAGATGAAATTTGCATTCTTCATAATTCAGTGTTGGAGAGGAGTCATCAACCCAATTTTGTTACTCGTGAAGACCTAGAACGACTTCTTCAGAGTTGCAAGAGGGAGGATTCGTCTCTCATTCATCAACACATACCTCCCTATTCTTTCGAAATACAGAGGATTGCTCTTCCTAAGGTATATTCCTCTCCTCTATTCTCACTTATGGAACAGGAAATGCTCGTGAACATATTTCACGATTTCTGGAATCACTGGGCGAACATGAGTACAACCATGTGTAATGTTTGAAAGAGTTTTATAAATCTCTCATTGAAAGAGCATACACATGGTACAACAATCTTTCACCCAACTGCATCTCTAACTGGTTTGAGATGGTTAATTCCTTCTATAGAAAATACTTCTTTATGTCTGAACAAGTTACATTTTCAGACTTGGGGAGGATGTTTCAACGATCTAATGAACATCCTAATGATTATGTGAAGCGGTTCAGGGTTCAAGTACTAGACTTCCATGACCCAAATTTTACTGAACTCCAACTGGTGGAACTTTGCATCAATGGAGTGATACCATTCTATCGTGTCTTATTAGAGAATTTATGCTATCAAACATTCTCTGAGTTACATGAAGCTGCCAAGAGATCTGATACTACTACACCTTCTTTTCTAGAGAGGACAAGACCTCCTATCAAGAATGAAGAAGTACGTGAAACTCGCAGCAGTCGACTTCTGGCTCAAAGACTATTCAATACACAACCATTTGTGGGTGTTGTGACTGAAGAAGGCTTCAACACCATAGCAACAACGCAATTATGCAACTTCATCACAAATTTTTCAAATCCAATATCACAGGAATGCAAACCACCTCGAAGAACTAATCAAGCAGTTGTGGCTCCGCCACCGGCTCAACGTCAACAACGACAACCAAGAGAAGCTCCAGCAGCCGCAGATCTTCCCCTTCCAATTGAGGAAGTAGTTGAACTCTTGGAAGCTTGGATTCAAGATGACGCCATCAACTTTCCTCCTATTCGACGACCACCAACAGAGATCCACAAGCTTGGAACTCTTGTAAATCCCAAGTATTGTCACTTCCACAGATTTTTCAATCACCCAACAAGTGATTGATATACCTTGAAACGGATATTTAAAGAGAAGGTCGAGTCAGGAGAGCTTGACTTGGGGAATGAAGGTGTACATAAGAACCCCCTCCCTATCAGGCATTTCACCATGTATGAAGATCATACTAATCAAGTGGTCCAATCTATGTTGAAACGAGTGTGTGAACTCTTCTACCTCTCAAAGGCGCAAGAAAATGACTTGTTCACTGCTCTCAATCATATCATGTCTAGCAGAAGACTACCTCCAATCAATGAAAGAAAAACACACATTGAACCTTCACAGATTAGCAATGATGGAGAAAAGTACGACTGGGGAATTCTCACTGTCGTTAACCTCAGAAACACTGAATTTAAAAAAACCCTAATCGATGCAGACACTACAATCAACATAATCTCTATCAAGACACTCAGAGTTGTATGGATCACACTGATATAGTTTTAAAAGTGGTAAATAAAGTGTTCGATTCTCGAACTTGTGAAGGTAATGATTTTAGAAAATAATGGATTTAATCTAAACTAATAAAAATCAGGAAAATAAACTAGAGATGATATATGGAAAATATGGAGAAAACCAGGAATCAAGATTCAGTTATTTCTAACAATTTACGTGATTAATCATGCAATTCTTTTAAATAAATTAAGCTCAAATATTGCCAAAATAGGTTTTTATGCAAACAAGCAGAGGTGAATCACAAGCATGGGACATCAGAGGTTGTCAACCCAGCATGACCCATCAAACAAAAACACCACTACTGAATGAAAACCGTTTTTCTATTTCGAAACTATGCAATTTTAACAAGTAGAGAATTGTAAATAATTAATTAAAAATAGACTTACCACATAAAATTGAGAGAAAAACCTCCTCCATCATCCCATTAAATAAACTTAGCTCATGGTGAAGAAAACTTGCTCAAAAGATCTTTTCATTGCTCAAAAAGTTGATTACAAGGTGAAAGAATAGTGCAACAGCTGAACAGATACGTATATAAATGTCACAGAACAGGGTTCAGCTGTTACAGAAAGGGTTCTAAGCAACAAAGGTTTAAAAGCTAAGGCAACAGGAGCAGAGCTGTAACGGTGGAACAACAATTAATACAGATGTTGCTGCTCTTTCTTCTCCGATGAAGGCTGATGAAGAACAGTATCGGCGATGCACCAGCAGGTGATCGGCGGTGACCGGAAGTGGCCGGAATTCTTCTGAATTAATCTCTAGGGCTGCGTGATGATTTCTCTTGGCTTCTCTTCATATATATAGGCTTTAAAAACCCTAGGGAGAGTTCTAAACCTAATAGAACTCTCCAAAACTCTCCAAAATCTTCCCAAATTCGAATCAAACATGGAGTCCTTTTTCCGGCTGGATACACTCCGGGAAACTTGTAAAATTGGTTGTGTGGGTCTTGTATCAATCTCTTCTAGCTTGTGTATCAATTTGGAAGCAAAACAACTCGAAATTCTCGTGAAAATCGTACACAGTTGATTCTCCAGCAACCTCCCGATGAGTTGGATCGGTGACTCGCCGAGTTGGCCCGCTGGGTTGACTCGCCGATTCTGGGGTATCCCTTATCCATTCTTGGGGTGCCAATAACACTTGTCCCGGGTGCCTTTAACACGTTTTGAGCCAATTTTTCCACAAATCTTTATTTTTCTAATGTACCTACAAAAGCATAAAAACACGTAATAAATGCAAAATCGAATACTAATTCACTAGAAATTAAGGTGCAAATTAGACACTAAAATGTGTCTATCACACACGCGATGAAGATATCCATTCGCCTACTACCATTCAAGTTCCTGAAGGAAAGCCTGTGAAAGCATATGGTTACATTGATCTTGAAATTCAAATGGGTTCTGCATGTGCCACCATAAAGTTTTATATAAAAAAGGAGGACCTAGGCTATGGCATGATCTTGGGACGTTCATGGCTATGTAGAAACAAGAATGTAACCACCAAGATACCCCCTATTGCCGAATTCATCTCAAGCAGACAGCTCTGCACCTCACCAGAAGATCAGGACAAATGATCATCTTATGTATTTGGAAGAATATCAAGACTTGGCGGGTATGAAATATGAACCAGAAGAAAGTGCAACATCATATGTGGAGAGGTATCGTACTCAAGTAAAGCTTACAGATATCATCTCTCTACCACTCAATGTCCCTCACACCTCTTATAACTGGGGACTTGAGTTTGCTGGAAAACTCAACTCTGCTTTAGTCAGACGTTATGAATGGATAACCTCGCCTCTTCAGTATTTTGCTAAGTGGATAAAACAAACTCGTCTTCGAGTTCAACATCATATTGAATCGTTCATCACTCATCTGATGTCTAACCATGGCAAGGAGCATCATGGATACTTACCTGTGACACTACATGAATGTCCACATGTGCCTTAGAACCATCCTAAGAAGACTCCTACACGTCCATACACATGGAATGCAGGTGCTAGAATAGAGTGAAAGGGAGGCCGGACAACAACGGCTCATACCTCTTAGAGAGGGCCTCCTTTATATTTTTGAGAGCCGCTTTCTTCAAATCCAACTCCTGATTCAACCTCTCAATCTCTGCCTCTTTTTGCTTAATAAAGTCAGAAGAAAGGACTACACCTGTTGCATCCTGTGACTTCTTAACAACATCGATTCCACGACCAAACCAAGTTGTGTTGAAACCTAGTCGGTCACATGCCTCCAGATGATATTTCCAATTTTCAAACATCCACTCAGCAACAATAGCACTTGTGACAGTACACATTTCATATATAGAGGGTAGTACTTCATTCACACGAAAAGCAAGAACAATAGGATTTTCATTTTTTTAATTTAGTGGTAGCAATGTGGCCATACTTCTGCCATATTACAGTATAGAATTCAGCATACTCTTCTAGAACCTTGAAGCCACCAAAAATCACATGTTTTGGAAGTGGCTTACTAGGTGAGGATAAAAGGGAAGACCTGCATAAGGATACTCAGATACAACCAAGGTTTTCTCAGTTACTGTAACATCTTCATGCTGATCTTCTACATCAACAATCATGTCACAAAATACTTCTTCAGGGATTTTTGAGGAAGAAGTAATGGTTTTATAAGCCTAGTCTACAATAAATACTTCTTCAGTGCCATTAGGCTCCTCTCTACTTTCGCAAAATTACCAATTGATGAAGAAAGGTGAGATTCAAGCTCAAACAAGAATTTTCAGAGTATGAGTGGATTAAACATGTAAATATACTTCATGAAGTATCTAAAACTCAAACAAATAGCCCGGAGGCTTAAAAACATATTTTGACACTAAGCTCATCAAACGCAATTTTACATAATCATGTGCTAATTTGCGAACTGGGAGCAGTTGGTAACGAATCTAAGGGTGAATTATATATCAATCTCTCCGTATGGATGTCCTCTACAACATATCAAAAAATTGTAGCAATTGGAAAAACGATCTAATTGATATGATCAAAACTCTCAACTATCTTCTAGCTGAAAATATTCCTAAATTCTTCCTGAATTTTCATTGTTTTGTCTTTCTGAGGTCCTAAACGAGATCAAAACCCAAATTCCCCAGCGTACGAAGATAGAAAATTCTTTTCTCATCAAAATGATGGGGCCAACCATCAAAATCCGAGTTCGTACGAAGATTCTACAACAATTCTAATAAAGGATCTTATATCTGAATTTTCTGATGACGAGTTTTCACAACAAGTCTTGACTTATACAAGCATGTATCTATTTCTCTAACATACTCAAGCGTTCAGCAACATGAATATGAAGTTATTAAAGACTTTTCAATAACACATAAGGACTGCGTCATCGTTTCATGAAGACTTTACCAACACGCGGTATTGGCATGAAGACTTCACTAACACGTCGCATTCCCACCATAAATACCCCTCCACCATGTGGTACTCAACTCCGTGAAGCCTTCACCATCCTACATGAAGTCCTCACCTCCTTTTGAGAGCATCATTTTCTCTTAGAGATCTCATGGAGCCAACATCAACATCTTCAAGTGTGCTCATACCATTACCACTACCTTATACAAATTCAGAAATTGGCAACAATCGATGAAGAACGAAGCAATGCATCCTTCATAAGAAGTGTTCGTTTATATCTCTGCTACGACATACTCAAAGGACACGTCGATCGCACATACGAACTGGGAGATATGGCTATTATACCGAAGAATATGGAGTCAGAAAATCTATACGGGATTACTAATCAAAAATGTGCAAGCATGGTTGACCAATCATACGAACTCCAAACTGAGTGGTTCTTTTTGCACATGATAGCTTAGTCTCTTAGATTCAAAAGTTGGGGTCAAACATCAAAATCCAACACACTAAGAATTTTCTACAATTTCCGGAGTGAACGAGGTGCAAGCTAGGGTTTCCAGACGAGATTTGAAGATATTCATCCTCTAAAAGATATCACCATATGCGAAGATGTCATCAGCCTTATGTCATTATCGCTCCATTGTCGTTATCTTATAAAGGGCGTACCTTGGAATCATATCCACGCTGGGGTATCCTTGAAGTAATGGTAGATATTGGGCGATCTATTGGGGTTCTCTAATACTTGATCACTAGCTACTCGAAGAGGCTGTCCTGATGTGGTCATCTGCTCATTACTATTCTGCTCTTCCGGACGAGAAACACAAATCTGTGAGAACAAACAAACATTATTGGTGACGACAAGCCATATTATCTATGAATGGACTCTTCTGACGTGTTTGATACTACCTCCCTTATGCGGATTGATAGCTACTTCACTTATGCAACTGCCAAGGGAGTTCAGGCCGACTACAGTGTTCCTGGGGTTTTCTCTTTATAACTGATTGTTATTTGGAGTTTTGGAAGGGAACGGACCTCCTCTTTTGGTCTGTACAGCACGACAAGATTTAACTCTTGTCCATCCTCTTATCACGTCCAGTCTCTTGCTAAGGCTTGTTCACTTTGTTTCGATTGAGCTTGTCAATCTGGTCTCGACTATGATGCACGTGTCTACCAACTCATTTGAAGCCCAACACCGACCTGTCTTGTTGCTTACACAATCAACCTCGTATGAAGCCTGATCAATAAAGTGTTGCTCATTCATCCATCCTTTACTTTGTTTGAAGCCTTTAATAGTCAAGACTTTCCAAGACGTGTTTGAAGCACTTCAACTTCGAGCCATACTCAAACAAACTTATATGCTCTCTATCAAAGGTCAAGTTTGCATCCCTACCATCAAGACGTAATTGACCATCCTGTTATTGAATTCTTCCGCTACATGGTCCGTCCACCTTCAATCACTTACTTCGCCTAGCTGTTTTTTTTTTCCAAAATCGGTTAAGCCCGCTTCAATTGGAGGCTCTTTTGTCCAACCACAATACAAGACCCGCATGTCTTTGACTCCGTTCAACTCGCATGACTAGCTTTGCTACACACGTCTAGATATACAAAGCTACCAGCCCAATTTTATTCAACTTGTACGCCAAGCTTCAATAAAAGCTCGTTCGTCCACCTCAGGTCTAGACGCATGCCTTACCTCAATATCGAGATAGTACTCACGCGTCTAGTAGTAAACCATGCGTGTCCAACCAACATCAAGAGCTTTGCTTTGTTGTCAGAGCACTACTAATATAATCCAAGACGCTTGCTTCGTCCAGATAGGTTTTCAAATTCGTCTATGATTCATTTATCCAAGTTTTAATCAAGCCTATTTCTCTTATCTTCAATTAAGATCTCATGTCCAGCTACAGTCAAAGCACGCACATAAAACTTGTTTCATTTGCCTCAACTTCGAGATAGCTCTCACGTGTCCACTATTAAACTATGCGTGTTCAACTAATTTCAAGAGCCTTTCTTTGCTATCGAATCACTAGTAGAGCACCCAAGGCATTCTTCTAGTTTGCTTGTCTGGAAGTTCAAGGCGACTACAACTCCTCTGGTAACACCTTACTATTGAACTATCAAGTTATTTTTATTTGTTTTATTTTTATATGTCAGGCACCATCTAATTCTTACCATGTAACATTACTCGTTCCGTGCTAAGCAGGGGACTTAATGTAGATGGTGGGTTTTTGACAAGAATAAAATGGTAAATCACCTCTCAAGACTCTGGTCTGATAAATCATAAAATTTTAAAATTCTATAAAAGAATTCTCGGGTAGGCACTTATCCCTACCTTCTTCCAGGCGCATATCTCTGTCCTCTCTCTATACGTCTTTCCAACATACACGATCAAATTGATGAATTTAATCGATGTTCATCACTATAAAAATTCATTAGAACCACACTGACGCACGCGACAAGTTTCCCAGATGCTCTATGATTTTTACATAAAATCTTTTAGGATCCTAGATGAGTTTCCCACTAGTGTAAAGCAATTTGAATTTCATCAGGCACTGTCTTTTCTTCAAATCATCAGAACAACACTGGCGCACACATTAAGTTTCCCAGATGTTCTATGATTTTTACATAAAATCTCTTAGGCTCCTAGATGTATTGCACACTAGTATAGAGCAATTTGAGTATTATTTTGGGTGCTATATTTCACAAGCTGAATCCCCAAATTACCTATGTTAATATATCTGTTCAAATTGAGCAATATTAACATATATATATATATATTTAATTAAAGTGCCACATCTGTGCTTAAATTAAAATATCAAAATATGACAAATGCAATTTGTAGCTTTTATTATCTAAAAATCCCACCCCAGTTGCATTGATCCTTTGCTTCAAGAGACAACCAATGCAAACGAATGAAAAAATTCGAATTAGGGTTTTAAAACGCTTCGCAACACTTATAAATATGTCAAAAGCGTGTCAAAATATTTTTCAAACCCTAATTAGGGTTTGAAAATAAATCCGGCAACACTTGCAAACGTTGCAAACGTTACAAAAGCGTGACATAAAGTATTTCAAACCCTAATTAGGGTTTGAAGATGAATTAGCAACACTTATAACGTTGCAAAAAGAGTGACAAAATGTGTTTTTAAATTTTATAAGTGTTGCAAAAACGTGTCAAAAATCTCAAACCCTAATTTTCACATACGTCTAACTCTCTTGGTCTGGCGGTCTACGACATGTGGTGCAACAGTGCACCCACTAAAGAGAAGTTCTGGAAAGATCTATAGAAGTTGAGTAGAGGGGTGGGAGGTTGAGTAACTTACTATTCAACCTTAATCGAAGTGGAAAGCAGTTGCCAACACCTTCTCCACCTTCTCCACCTTCTCCACTTCACCACTACTCAACCATCAACAATTTCTTCTAGAAAAGAGGTCGAGTGGTTACGATAGCTATGATATAAATATATGTTCAATCTATTGAACAGGGGGACAAGTTTTTCAAGTCTGAAACACGACAACAAGTTTACAATCAAACAAGTCTAAAAGCTAGCAGTTCAAGTTAATTAATCTTGATCATCCAATCTTCTCAAAAGACTTGTTCATAGCTATTCACACCAACTACATCCAACAAAGTCTGATACTCTGACCTCATTCTTATCTCGCTTCCCTCCCTAAGACAAACTCTTCTCCTTATCATTTTGTGACTGAAGCAAGACTAGAACGGCCATTGCCTTGTTTAGGCCAGGATTGTACAAATTGATCTCTCGAATCTAAACAAAGTGCTTCAACAACACAAATGTGTAAGGATTGACGAATTATCACATGCTTACCCACTTTTTCCTAAATCATCCTTCAATTCGTTTTTCCCTACAAACAGAGACAACACGCTCCTTTAGAGGCATTGCTCTTTGATTGTGGCGCGTTCAAGAGGAACGACGCATAATTTATGACACGTCTTTGGATAAAATGCTAAAGTTGCATATTTTTATAAAGTCAAGATGGAGGATTGTGATCCTCTCTTTTTGAGAAAGATTTTAAGTTAGAATGTGTTCTCAAAGATCATAGCTATTAGCTATTTTTAGAATTGATAGACGTTATTGGAACACCGATGCGCATTCGAGACAGGTTCAAGGAATTCAGCTGCAGAGCTTATGCGACTTGAGAATGGTTTGATATGGTATAAATATTATGAATATTAGAGATGCTACATGATCAGTTTAGAATGTCTGTAACTTTCTTTAGAGACTGGATTCTTAATTCACCTGCGTAGTATAAGTAGGGATATAATATTTCATGTTTTGATATAAAGCTAGAAGTATGCACATAAATATGCATATATACTTTTATGTTCCTACTATTAGGCAGAGGGCAATATTATAATTCTAGCCCTTGTCAAAAATTCACCATTTACATTAAATCCCCTGTTTAGTGAGGAACAATAATGTTATACAGTAAGCACTAGATGGTGACAATATGCATTTAGCAATTATATATGCATAATTAAAATATTAAGAGTATAAGAAGATGTATTTAGCTTTTCTGAGGTTGAGATATGCCCCTTAGCACTAAGCCTGGCTAGGGTTTGTAGATGCCTAAGTTCTTCTTAATAATGCTAACTTGTGAAGAGAAAAGGGATATTGTGGCGTTTGAGGTGAGTTTCCTAATCCAACAAGTACTTTCTATAATTAGTTGTCTATATATATATATATATATATACACAACATCACCTCTCTTATTCTTCGTTCCCCTCTTTTTATTTTTAATGGAAAGACAAACTGCACCTTGTTCTCGGGTACGCTTCAGCGAGAACTACACCTTGCTTGAGTACGCTTCAGCGAAGAGAGATGACACGTACCTTTATTTCTCGAGTATGCTTCAGCGAGAAATGCACCTTGCTTTAGTATACTTCAGCGAAGAGAGATGACCGGCACCTTGTTTTCTCGGCACGCTTCAGCGAGAAGCATTACTTCCTTGGATCCTTGAGTGCGCTACCTATTCGTCGTAAGGTAGGTGTTGCTCGAATTCGTCTCTTTTGTTGTTTGTTTTCTCATACTAGAGTTCTCAGCCTTAATTTCATTATCCGTAGAGCTAGGTTTCCAAATTCTTCTCACATATCATATACATATATATATGGGTAGCACTAAGAGTAGGGTTGTAGATGGTAACGGAAAACCGAAAAACCGAACCAAAAAACCAAACCGATTAAGAGAAAACCGAACCGAACCATTTACTAATGGTTTGGTTTTGGTTTAGAAATTGAAAAACCGAGGTTAATTGTTTCGGTTTTGGTTTGACCGGAAACCGAACCGAGCCGACATTAGTAGAACCGATTATCCTAGCCATAGATTGAAATCCAGATAGATCTAATCATGACTGTCCAACAATTTATATCCCCTTTCTCTAATTCTTCGACCTTCGTTCAGTTCTCTTCTTTTTCTTCTTCTCCTATATCACTAGAGCGCATACATGGCTGAAGCGGCTATGAATTCTCTTCTTTTTCTTCTCCTCCATTAAACACCAGTACGACCACCACTACTTTCTTCTTTGCCTCTTTTTTTTTCTTCTTCCTTTTCTATCACTTCTCTTACTTATTCAGTTCTTTTATTTTTCTTCTACAACCCTAATCTTCACCACACCACTATAATTTCAGAAGATTAGATAAACCTGATTGATCATTTTATTCAATTAATGGTTTGTTATATCATTTGATTTACTAGTGTTACTAATTTATCATGAATTAGAAATTCAAAAATTAGGGTTTATTAAAACTGATTTCGCATTAATGATTTTGCAGAATTATGTTGCTCTAATTGAAGAATCTCAATCAACACCAGTAAGTATGACAACTAGATTACTTAATACCCATTGTTGTGTCTATTTGAAAGTGTAGTACTAAGATTTAATGGTTTCCTATGCAGAATTTTTTGTAAGCTGTGGGGTCTCAATTATGTAAGCTGACAGAATAAACGGTTATCCAGAACCGATTGGATAAAACTAAAATCGGACGGTTCTCTTCAAAACCGGAAACGAATGTTAATGACTTGGTTATGGTAATAGAAACCATTAACCAAGTGGGGTGGTTTCGGTTCTGGTTTAGCTAAAAAATGAACCGAACCGAGCCATGTTTATCCCTAGCTGAGAGTATTATTATTTTCTCCTTGTCAAAACCTAGTTTCTTTATTGTTCTTCTGGAGTAAAGTGATCTTCAACAGCAACAACGATAATACCAGTAAGTTTAATCCTGATAAGCTAAAACTTTTGGTGGTTCTTCTTATCTTTTATGCTGGGATCTTTATTCTGTTATTTAAATCTTAAGCAAATCATGGCAGTTCCTGATTGAGATCATAATTCTGATTCTTTAATTAAGAAACTGGGTTGTAGATGTAAAAGGATGAAGATGACTTATCCTCAAGAAGTACAGTCCAAGATCAGTCGTTCCTTCAATAAGGTCACAAAAGTTGTATGGGGCATGCCCCTCGATTGTTTGAAGGCAGCTCGCGGGTGTGCTCTGAATCTCACATTCGCAATTAATGGTTAAGAAGAAGTAAGACGCCGAGAGGAGTCAGAAAAAAAGAAGGCTAAGGATGAAAAACTCATAGCCTATATGCAGAAGCGACGTCTTCGAGCGATTTCTAGAAGGGAAGAAGAAGAACGGATAAAGCGAGATGTTCTTCCTTATGGCGTAGCCCTGGATTCTGATGCAGATGAATATCCTTCTGAGGAGGATCATGAGGCTCATGCGGAATACGAGTCCGAGTCATTCTCGGAGTACGAAAATGAGGCTGATCGTGAAGCTGAGTGCGCTGATGCTTAAGATGACATGCAGGTAAGCTCTGTTAACCCTGCTGATAATGAGGATCCCGAAGAAGATTCATAAGAAGACTCTGATGAGATTCTGGGAGAAAACCCTGAAGTAGAGGACTCTGAAGATGATTCTGAAGAAGACCTGGAACGTGATTTTGATGAGGAGGGTGATGATGAATATGACTCTGATTCAGATTCCAAGTTTTCTAATTGAGCTTGGCTTAGTTGCTTTGTCATAGTTTTGCTTTAGCATTCATGTGTTTCGTAGATATCTTCTTTAAATTAGACATTTTATTTATGGCCATTATAATGGAACTATACTTTTATTTAGTGCTTTTCATGAATTTGCATTAATGTCTTCACGTCTTGAGACCGACGAATGACTTTATATAGAAAATTTCATTAATTTTCGTCATAAAAATTTCAGAAGTATAGCGTTTGGAGAAAGCGCTATAAAATCTTCATACGACCTCCGTTTTGGATGATTGACCCATCTATCTTTATTATAAAATAGTTTCCTACTTTTTTTGAGGGATGAATCCAAGTTTTGAGCTTGTTTGAGGCGTCAAAACAACCCAACAGTAGAATTCGGGAAGTATCTATGAGAATTCTAACATTTTTCAGACCCGACACTGCTCGCCGTCTTTGCCATAACTCTTAGATCGTTTATCCGATTGATGTGTACTTTTAACATATTGTAGCAGACATATGTACAAAACTTTTGACAGAAGACTCATGCCCAGATTCTTCACCAATTGTCACCAGCTTCCGAGTTTCTAGGAGATGATGTAATTTGCTTTTGATGTATTTTTTGTGAAACATCTTGTAATGACTCCAACTCACATAATTCCTCAAATACCACTTTGTAACAAATGTATATGATATTTATGAGTATGCTTTTAGGGGAGACAGTTTAAGAAAACATAGACGAAATAATTAACGAGAGGAAGGAGGTTACCAGGAATTACAATGTTGATATCATTCCTCTTCCCATTTAGAATTATGCGATGATATTGAATTGATGCATTCTCCGATCATGACATTCCATATAGTGATGTAGTTCAATAGTTTTTCAGAACCGTGGTGACTAGGTGTCTCTGACACAACTGTTAACTCTTTCTTATGATAAGACTCTTCCGTATGTGCATATTCCATTCTGAGTGGGATTATAAAACCCAAAGGAAGGGTTGAAAAAAGGCTTAAGGTTTAAGGTGGGAAGGTATGTTTTCGAAATACATGAGCTATGTTTCAAAAGGCTTACTTGAATTTTGGGAGATTTTTTTTTCCAGTTGATTCACGAAGACCCTTTTCTGAAATAACAATGCTTTTATTTGATTAATGAAATTGAAATCGTAAGGATGCACATAACAATACTTGTAGGAATTTTGTAGGAATTCTAATACTACATAAAAATAAGGAAACAAAGGTGATAACAGGGTGTTCAGGTATCGAAATCTTTGAGCCATTTGTCGTGGATAACTGGTGCGATAGGTTTGTCCTCTGTAGTGATCAGCTTATAGTAGTCGCCCATAGCATCCCGTGAAATTATGTATGGTCCTTCATAGTTGGAGGAGCGACGACATCTTGATAATTTCAGAACCAAATCTCCTACCCGGAAAGTATTTGGTTTGATTGCCTTGGCCCTTTAAATCTTCTGTTCATATGGCCGAACCTCTTCTCTAATATTTCTCGGATCATATATGAGGGAGACTGTTTTTTGAGAATGCTGATGGTTTATAAAAGGTGGGAATGGTCTCTACCCATCTGTTGAAGTACTGGGATGGAGTAGACACCTATTCATAACGATAGGCTAAAACACGATTGTTATTTCTAGCAAGGTCTAGTCCCCAGTCGTGTGGCGCATGAGGATGATTCAAAGATAAGGAGTAAAACTGAGTAAGAGCTACCTGGGTGCGGTATATATTGACGTAAGCTAATACATTCTCGTTTGATGCTTTATTCCCTGCCATGGCTTTGAGCAGCTGATATTCTTCCAGGTACAGGGGCAAGTTCTTATTAACATTGGGTTTCACTCCAGGAAGAGGGCGCTTAACTCGAGGTGGATCTTCTAGCCGAGCTCTTATGATGGATGATGATTGTTGGAGCCAGGCACGTCTCAGTATCATATCATGATTAAGATTTCCTTTGATGATATAAAATTTGGTGTTTGTTTGAATAACTCCCGCCGCTACTGTTAGAGTGATGTGTCTGTAGACATCTCTGGTCGTCCCCTCAGGATCTTTGAATGTTGTTGGCAAACGTGTAGCTTCTTGTCGAGTTACTCCTGCCGCTTTGAGAATCTTGATGGTGATAACATTGATATCCATGCAAGTATCAACTAATTTTTTTGAAACTCAACATATTTGAGGCGTGCGGTAGTAAAAAGTCCCCAGTCACGCCCTTCATCGTTCTTATCGATTATGTCCTCCAAACGAAGCTTGTCATAAGTGTCTTCAGCAAAAAATGGTAGGCGCTTTCCAGATACGACTTAATTAAGAGCAGTAAAAATATCTTTATGTTGGTTCTTTGAAAAGTGGAGGAGCTCACACATGCGCTTTATTAATGATTGAATTGTTCGGTTGACCGGCTTTCCAGAGATGGTGAAACTTCTAACATGAAGGGGATTTTTATCAACACCTTCAATCCCCAATTGCAACTCTCCTGACTATATTTTCTCTTTGAAGATGTGTCGTAGACCATTGCATTCACTAGTAGGGTGATTGACGAACCGATAGAAGCGATGATATTTCGGGTCTGACATTTCCTGAGGAGTAGGCGGACGTCGCACAAGTGGTAACTTGACGATACCATCTTGTACCCACGCCTCCATCATTTCAAGATCTTCTTCTATGGGAAGTGGAAAATCAGGACAAGCTATATCTGGTTTTATATCCTGTTCATGTGGTTGTTGTAGTTGTTTCTGCTATCGTGGCGCCTTAGGCATACCTTGATACTGATTTAATCGTTGGGTTGGTGCATGGTTTGTGGTTGAAGTTGGAGGGAGGCGTTTAGTTTGTGACTCTTATTGAGTTAGATCTTTTCTTTTGGCCCCTTCATTGCTAATAGCGCATATTGATGGTTGAGCAGTATATTGTTTGTTGATCAGTCATCGGCTCCCATCGACGCTGGTATGCTTCTCTCCAATAGGGCATGAGCAGTTTTGGCATACCGCTTGGCGGCTTCATATAATTCGGGGAAAGTCTTGAAACGTAAATTTTCTAAAAGAGCACGATAGAAACGAATCATACCATTAATATAGAGTTCCACCAATTGATGCTCTGTCATATTCGGATCGTGACAATCCATCGCCTGAATCCTGAATCTCTTCACGTAGTCGTCCGGATGCTTGTTATTCCTCCGGAGCATTCTTCCCAGGTCTGACAGGGTGACTTGCTCATATACGAAAAAGTACTTCTTATAGAAATCGCTGACCATATCTTCCCAACCAGAGATGTTGTTGGGAGCAATGTTGTTGTACCATGTATAGGCTCTCCCAGTAAGGGATTTTGAAAATTCTTTAAGACGTAGTATACGATTGTATTCGTGTTCTCCGAGAGATTCTAAGAATCGAGAGACATGTTCACGAGCGTTCCCAGTTCCATCATATAAAGAGAAAGCAGGAGAGGAGTAACCTCTTGGTATTGGGACTCTCTGAACTTCAAATGGATAAGGAGGCTGGTGTTGAAGAATTGAGGAGGAGTCTTCCTTGCCATAACTCCGTAGGAGTCCCTCCAAATCTTTGCGGATAACAAAGTTGTATTGTTTGTTCTTCTGCAGTGGTCGGTTAGTGATAACATGAACTTCACTGTCCCTTTGATTCCTTGATGTCCCAGCGTCAGTGGCCGCTGTAAAGTTGGTCATGGTTTGCTCCGTCAGGCGATGGCGTTGTTCTGGGAAGAGTTGCTCCGTCAAGGTCTTGAGACAAGAGAGTACCTCCTTTTGAGTGGTAGTCGTTTCCACTTGAGTTCTGGCAAGAACTTCCTGTCTCTTCATCAAATAAAATATGTTGGGCGGCGTTTGAACATTCCTGGTATTTTCAGTAGTCGTGTCACTAGGGGAAGATGTAGTGGTTGTGTCAGTAGCAACAATGGTGTGAGGAGGATCAGTAGCGACATGGATGTTTTCAGAATCACCACCAACAGCATTACCTGAACCGGTATTGGGAGTTGTAACTGCTCTAGACCTAAGATCGACCATTTCGAATAATTGAAAATTGGCTTTTGTAACTGAGAGGTTGATATCCCGATGTGGTCACCAATTTTCTTAGGGTGAAATACTTTCAGGTAGGTTCGAGAGATCAAGCTCGAACAAGATGAGCCTAAACCAAGAAATGACCGTTCACGTCCTACTTCGATCACAAAAGTAGAGAAGATTGAGTAGGTGTTAGGGGAGGGAATCAAAGAAGGTTAAGAAATCTCAGTGTGATGAGTAATTGTAGTGTATGATGAAAAATGGATTATCTCTGGGAAGAATCGCTATGGATGTGCCCCAAATCCAAAATAGGGTTTCTAGAAAGCATTTGACAGCTTTACAATAAGTGTGGATGCTTAAATACCTGCTCATGCAACTATGTCACAGTATATGTGTCACTATTTGGAGGAATCAAGGGAACTTTTGTCAATTGAACAAAATAAAAGAGAATAGGAATACCTTATTGGTTTGGAGGAGGAGGGGCTTTGATTCCTCTTTCAATTCATCCCCTTGTTGAAAGTCTCTGGAATACCCTAGAAAACTACGTTGAATAGAGTAGAGGAGTTATGTTTGGAACTGATCAATGATTGATGTTGTGAACCATTGATGTAAAAGAGATAAAAGGTAGGTACACATCTTTCTTAGATTTTTCCCTAATAATATTATTCACCATTTTGAAGTAATTGAGTCTTGATTCTAGTACTTTCCTCGATTTAGACCATTGGGTAGTTAGTAAATAATATTAATTTCATATTTTAAAACTTTGATTTAGAAATTTGAAAATTTGGAAATTAAAGTTCTTCATGAAAATTGAGATTTTTATCTTGTTTTAAGGTGAAAACAAATGTACTGCAAAATGGTACTTTCAGGTAGGTTCGAGAGATCAAGCTCGAACAGGACGAGCCTAAGCCAGGAAAATGGTCTTTCACGTCCTGCTTTGATCACAAAGGTGGAGAAGATTGGGTAGGTCTTACGTGAGGGAAGCAAAGAAGGTTGAGAAATCTCAGTGTGATGAGTAGTTGTAGTGTGTCATGAAGAATGGATTATCTCTAGGATGAATCGTTAATTCTGTATATCTTGTCTCTCAATTCTCTTTTGTTCTTTTTATAGTTTGGAGGAAACATACTGATTACTCGTAAGTGGTGAAGTTACAAAAGAAGTGGAGGAGTAACGATTGTGGAGATTGTAGTGGATTCATGTACGAAAAATAGGGAGGACTTGTATGACCACTACTCCTCGTGCTTTTAACTGCTCTGTAACTGTCCCACTACTTGTTACCTTTTTGTTCATGTATGTGTTTCCACAACGCAAGATTGTAGTACACCGCCAGACCAATACCCCAATAAGAATCACCCCGTGTGTTGTGTTTGATATCTCGTGGAAAGAGTGGAGTCGTTGACTATCACTTTGTTTTAAGTCAAGTTAAGGACTTGCTAATTCAGCGACGTAAGTTGCATAATTTAGTAAATTGACAATCGCATTGATCGATACTGAGTCTGGTAAGTTTAGTTGTTATATACTATCTTAAGAGTAACATGGCATAATTTTAATGGCCAGATGTTAGCTTATAAGCGACTTGGCATAAATCGGAAAGATGTTCGAAGCCAAGATTGTGTGAAGGTTCTTAAGGACCAGTCGTAGCGCACTTAAGAACTAGGCTTGATATATGGCCACATAGAGCTAGTGCTGGCATTAGGCCATCGCTTGAAAAGAAGTGTAGCATGTTCCTTGGGGACGCAGCCTGGATGAGGCTAGTTCTTATGGGCTAGCGCAAAGTGTGGCGTGTCCTATGGGGACGCACCCTAAATAAAGTTAGCGCTTTCGAATTAGCATTTAATTGTGTCGCATCCCTTAGGGATGAAGCATGAATAAGGCTAGCGCTTTTGAGCTAGCGCAAAGTGTGGTGCGTCCCTTGGAGACGCAGCCTAAATAAAGTTAGCGCTTTCAAGTTAGCGCTTAAGTATGACATGTTCAAGGAATTCATCTGCGGAATTTATGCGACTTGAGACTGATACAGTATGGCATAAATATTATGAATATTAGAGAGGCTACATGATCCTTTTAGAATGCTTGTAACTATCTTTAGAGACTGTATTCTTAATTCACCTGTAGAATATAAGTGGAGATATAATATTTCATGTTTTGATATAAATCTAGAAGTATGCGTATAAATATGCGTATATACTTTTATGTTCCTGCTGCTAGGTAGGGGGCAATTTTACAATTTTAGACCTTGTCAAAAACTCACCATCTACATACCATAATCATTGTTCTTATATAAATTGATGAAATTGGAATTTTATAATCATTTTTCAATAACAAGTATTTTTGTTTTCAAATCAGAGAAATGAGTAGATGAGTTGCTATAATGGTGGTTTGATTGTGGTATTTCAACTCATAATCAATCCTTGCTCGATAATCTCGTATGCACCTTGTAAACCTTAGAATGTCTTTGTTGTTCTACTGATATCTTGAGATTCAATGGTTGAATTTTGAATGAAATTTTGAGTATGTCATACTTCGTTTTGTGGTTGAAGTACGTTAAAAATTTAAGAAAGATCGAGTCTCATTTACTACTGAAAGTATTGGATAAACTTATACTTAAATGTGTTAAATTCAAATCCTAAACAACCTACTTACAATTAGATTTTCTCATTATCTGTTTATTTATAAATATGAATTTTTTTAGCATGTTGTTTATTAATATATATTTAACTTGCTGTAAAAATTTCATAAGGATCAGAGTAATAAAGGTACCTCAAAGTGCAAGGGGACCCTAGCTGAGTTCTGTATTTCGGTATTGACATCGGTCATGTTGTAATATATGCATCTCTTTAACGAACCGTTACAACGTGTTGATAATTGAATTATGTTATTTTTTATCTGAGTCATAAGGCTATAGTAAGAATTTTAAACGGATCAAGTTATATTTACCACTGCAAAGATATGACAACCAAGACTGGATTCTACGATAGAGAATTCCTATGTAGCCCTTTTTATTTTTTATTATCTCATTATGTGGTGATTGGATTGAGATGGAAGTTTAATATGTTATCATGCGTCGTATTAGTAAAATAATGTTTAAATTTCAAGAGATTATGATCTTGTTTGATAGTACTAAACCGTGTTCCAGATATGCATAATTATGACGGTGCTTAGGAGGTTACATTATAAAGTGTCGTCGCCTTATATGTAGAGGTGGTATACACATATCCCATGCTTGATTGAACTAGTTATGTTGGATTTATGACTCAAGCAAATGTATATTTTCTCCATTGATATTAGCATAATTGTTTCTTCTATTTTATTTTTTAATTTGCCGTTTGTTAATGCATGAAATACTTTTTGTGGTTTAAGTTAGAAGATCTATATATGTGACTTTGTTGTTCACTTCTTGTCATTTAAAAAGTATTTTAAATATTTTTACTTTAAATTACAAAACTAGCTTTAAGTACTATTTTTAACCTAAGATTAAAAGTGACGTGTACTAAAATCATCACGTGCACTTGGAACTTGAATAATTGATGAACTATGGTCGTGTTTGATCATTTTTTATGTATGTAGGCGACCACGTTATGGTGCATCATGTGTGATAATATATGGCATGTAGTTTAGACATCTTAATTCGAGTTGCTCATAAATTTTCTATAATTTATGGTTGTTAATTATTTCTGCTGGGGTTTTATTTTTGCAATGAGATTGGCTAACCTCAAAATAGGTTATTTTGCATACTTTGAACTTTAACAATTAAATGTATACCGATTTTCTTTATTTTTTTTAATCCATCCAATGTACTTGGATTGAGTAAATTTAGCTTGGACTTAGATACACATGTGAGCTTTCGGGAAAAAATCCAGACCCAAAATTTGGGATGTTACATTTTACCTCACTTTCCTACTAGCATTAGACCTTGCGATTTTCCGTTGTCCATATCTATGGTTACGACCAAGCAATAACCATTAACCTTTTGTAAATTTGATTTTGAACACCACGAAAACCGACACTCACATGAATAATGGGTCACATGGCATTCAGCTGGGACCCCCGTCCCAAAAGGGTCCTCTATTCCTCGACCAACATTTAGATTTTGAAGGAAAAAAAATGTTTTTTTTCTTTTTAATTACAGGCTATCTAGACCTCTAGTATTTTATATTTATGTTTTTTGTTTTAAAGTCGTGGACATGTCAAACAAGATTTGTACTATCAAAAATAATTAAGGTGTCGGTTGTGATTTTTCGTTGTCCATATGTCGTAAAAGAAGATATGTTGAAATACTTCTCGTTTTCTTCTTGCATGACACTATAGGTGGTGGAATTTTGACAAAAAAAATTATAAATTTATATGTCCCATATCATAACTATCGCATTTATAAATTTATTTTTATCCTGTATCATAAATATAAATCCTGGTCCCTGGATATCTAACCCAATTTTGAACTGAGAATACAAATTTTATTAGAAGTTGTAAGCATTTTACATAGTCACGCTAGCCGTAGCCATGCTTGTCCTTTATTTGCCGTAGTCACGCTAGTTGTAGACACACTTGGCCGTGATGTGATTTGTCGTAGTGACATTTGCCGTTGTCACATTTGTCGTTGTCATATTTGTCGTAGTGACATTTGCCGTTGTACATTTTTCGTTCTGACATTTGTCGTTGTCATATTTTCCGTTGTGACATTTTCCGTTGTCAAATTTTCCATTGACATACAATTGGTCTTCGACCACATACCACCCCTTTATTGGTCCTCGGGAGCGCGCCGCCCTTCCACTCCTCGAGTACACACCAACCCTTGCGTGGTACTCGAGAGCATGATGCCAGCCTTGCTTGGCTGATGTGGGTTGTAGATGTTGGTAAGAATGGGTTTCAAACTCTCGAACTTGTGAAGATTGATTTTAGAGTTAAAAACTGATTTTGAACTAGAAAATATACGCAAAAGATGAAAGTAATATTCACAAACACCGAGGTTATGGATTTCACCATTAACTACTTTTAATTGGTTCCAAAAAATAATAATTCTATACAATTCTAACTCAAATAAGTGACTCTATTTTTTTCCAAAGGTAGATTTTTAAAATATCAATTGTAAATCACAAGCATGGCTCATCAAAAGCTCTAGGTCCCAGCATAAACCATCAAATAAAATCACAATCAATTAAGAAAAATCATAATTTTAATTAAAAATAAATGCAACAGTCATAAAAGAATTATTAAAAGTTACCAATTAATCATGGAAAAATGGCTTCCTCCTTGCCTCAGTGATGGGGTTTAGCTCATCTTGCTCAAAACACCCTCAAAAGTTTGGTACATAGCTCAAAAAGTGTTTGAAAGATGAAAAGAAGCTAAAAGTAATGTAACATGGAATCTGCAACGTTTCCTTGGCGTTACAGATTAACTGTTGCAATGGAGCTTGAAGATAAATGTTGTAAATTGAAGATAAACGTTGCAAAATAGTTGAAAAAACTGTGGCTGAGAGGTTGAAGAAACTGTTGCCGTAGCCTCTGCTATTCGTGTTTTTCAGCAGCAGCAGAGAAGATTTTTTTTCTTGTGCTTCTGGCCTTCGCCATCCCCCCCCCCCCCCCTGAGCTCTCTCCCATACTCTCTTTATATACCCCAACACTCAACAGGTCTCGAATCTTCTACAAATCCTCCCACAAATCTTATTTTTAATGAAAAATAATTTTCTTTCTCTCGGTCCTAATCACGACCAAATCTTTTGATTTACTTTTTGAGCTGTTGCGTTGCTTGTTCTCAATAAGATATCGATTAGTTATGGAACCAAATCATGTCAGTTTAGAAACAAAATATCAAGTTTCCAAAAATATCTCCTCCTTGTTTTATAGAAAATCAATGAAAATCTTCTCTTAAATCAAATCCGTACCAATTACCATCCCTGATTTGTTGTAACAACTCTTTCCTGGTCATTATCCATGAAAAAATCTCACAAAAAACAACCCTCAATCAATTCCAGAAATGACACAGTTGAAAATTGCACTTTCCGCCAAAATGCTATTTGAACGTGAAGAAGAAGGGGGTTCCCCTATCCACCATGTGGGTGCCTTTAACAAATCTCTTGGGTGCCTTTATCAATTCTGGGTGCCTTTATAACTTTTTAAGAACATTTTTCCACAAGAGTTTATTCTTCAAAAATACCTACAAATACAATAAAAACATAATATAAGTACAAAAATTGAGAAAAAATAATATAAATATGAGAACAATTAAGACACAAAAATATGTCTATCATTGGCCCTCGAGCACACGCCAACCTTGCTTGGTCCCTGAGAGCATGGCGCAACCTTGCTTAGTCCTCATATCATGACGTTAATCCCATGTTCGATATTTCAAATCTAGGTTATACTATTCCCAAGCCTGCGTACATCTAGGTTTTCCGCTTCCAAGTTTGTGTCATTTCAAGTCTTGTCGCTTTCAAGCTTGCGCACTTCCAAGATTAGACTTACTAACTTTATTAGACTTAACATCAATAGTTAGATTATTCGAAAGAGCCATTCATATGACCAAACCATCAAATCTACGAGACATCAAACATGTCACAGGGGGATACTCATTAGGGTATTGGTCTGGCGGTCTATAGCCTGTGAGGTATAACTGAACACCCACGATGAAAAGATTTTAAGTGGAACGTTACTAGAGAAGGGATTAATGAGCATTACAGTTAGGGAAATTCTCCCAGCTATAATGGGAATTACAGTTTTAATAATTTTTCTATCAATAATGGGCATGTTCTCAACCACGTTCTCCACCTCATTATATCTCCATCTCTTCCGCTTCTTACGAGATCAATAGTTCAAACATTATAAATATAACACTTTATCTATTTCAACAAGAATAATAATAACACAAGTTAGAGATAACAAGTTTAATAAGTTCATCAGACTATCATAAACAACTACATCTTCTCTACTTGAACTCTGCCACAGAGATTCAAGTACTCTGACTAAAACAAGGGTTGAACAAACATTTTATTGGTTTAGGCTAGCCTATTTTATGATTTTGATCTCTCGCATTCTTACAATTTATCCTTTCACCCTTTTATCCGTGTTTCCACTAAAACATTTTGGCGACTACAGTGGGAAATCAATCTCTTTGTTACAGAAAAATCATCTTCTTAAAAAAAATGGTTGAGATTAGATTGGGTTCAGAAAATTTCAATTCTCATTATGTCAATACCAGGGTTACCACTCTGGTTACTCCTGGTATTACTCCAATTAGTTCCGGTATCAACTCCATTATTCCTGGTGTTACTCCACTACCACCAACTCTTTCCCCAGTTAGATTCCTGAAAGAGGAAAATATACTCCAAATCCATCGAGTATTGTGGATTTGATAGAAAGACAGGAAACTATGACAAGAAATCAAATAAATACGGTGAATACTCAAAAGGAAATGGTTACCC
Organism: Papaver californicum; assembly: GCA_023531435.1. Taxonomy (NCBI): domain Eukaryota; kingdom Viridiplantae; phylum Streptophyta; class Magnoliopsida; order Ranunculales; family Papaveraceae; genus Papaver; species Papaver californicum. The sequence continues at coordinate 1,686,801 of JAJJMC010031495.1, forward strand.
TCCTCAAGACTCATTTAGAGCACCCGTCACAAGAGAAGCCGTATTTGTGTCATTAGACAGACCAATCAAGAGACGCTCCCAAGACTATCACCCATGTTGACAGTGACTTGACACCTCTTAAATCAATATCGAAGGCGATGATAAATCTCCTCTATATTCCAGATCTAAAAAGGGTAAGAGCCTCCAATCCAACATTGTTACTCTCGAAAATTTGAAGAGACTCTTAAAGACTTGATGTAAAGAGGGTACGGTCTCACTTTATCAGTACCACCCTCTTCCAAGGGGATACATCTCCCATCCATTATCATCTTATGACGGGTGTGGGAATGCCCATAAACATGTCTCTCGTTTTTTAGAGTCATTGGGAAAACATGACCACAATCATGTAGTATACCTCAGAGAATTCTCAAATCTCTTATTGGAAGAGCGTATACTTAGTATAATAACCTCTCTACAAACATCATCAACAAATGGTGTGAGATGGTTAACACCTTCTACAAGAAATATTTCTTTGTCTCTGAACAAGTTACTCTACCAGATCTGGGGAGATTATTTCAGAAAGACAGTCAACATCATGATTACTATGTGCGCTGATTCAGGACCCAAGCTCTTGATTATCACGATCCAAACGTTACTCAACTACAACTGGTGGAACTCTGTATCAATAGAATGATACCAATCTACTGTGCTTTGTTGGAGAGCTTTGATGTGATTGTAAACAATGGTAAGATGATTTCGTTCACCAGGACTTGTGAAGAAAGATTTTAGACTTAAATTTAAATTAATCTAGCAAACATATACAAAAGATGGTATAAGATATTACGAATTACTAGGACTCAGGATTTCACCGTTAATCATATCAAGTGATGATTCTTAACAATTCTAACCAATATTATTGACTCTGATTCTTTGCCAAAGGTAGATTTCAAAACGTTGACTGTAAATCCTAAGCATAAACCATCAAAATACTTAAGCTAAGCATGATCCATCATGTTAAATGATAATCAATTAAGAAAAAAAAATTAAAATCAATGCAAATAGTCGAAAGAATCAAATATAGTTTCCATTCAATTGTGAAAATTGGATTCCTCCATTGTCCCAGTGATGAGGTTTAGCTCATCATGCTCAAACGCTCTCAAAAGATAAATACATGGCTCAAAAGTGCTTGAGAAGAAAAAGAATACAAGAAAGAACCGACCAACTGTGGCTATAACTAATGAATTTGAAAGAATAGACAACGAAATCAACGACAATTTTCCTCTTTTAGCCACGGTTTCTTCATCATCTTCGTGAGTAGCAGAAAACTATTTTTTTCGAACTGATTTTTTCTTTGGCTTGATTCTGGCAGAGCCATCCCCCATAATCTTTTGCTCCACCCTCTATTTATAGTGGAACACCCATATCTTTTCACAACTCATCACAAATCTTTCTTTTGATGAGGATATTCTTGAATATATTTTCTTTCTCTCATTAAACAAAATCATAATCAAACCTGATTTTCTTTCCCTCGATTCTGTGTTGCGCTGGTTGTCACAAATATAAGATAGAACAAATAATAATAAGTAAGAAGGGAATATTAAGTCTCACGAAACAATTTCTTTCTTCTCTGATTTTGACGTGAAAATATTTCACGTGATCTATTTGTTCCTTTTCGAGTTCCCAATCAATTCAAAACTCTTTTTAATTAAGAATGAAGTTATTCTTGTCTTAAACTCTTCAAATCTTCCCAAATGCAACTTAACTAATTCACGCAAATAAGAGAATAATTCTCACGCCAAAATTGAATTTGAATTTGGGCATGGGTGCCTTTATCAATAGTCTAGGGTGCTTTTATCCAATAAGAGGGTGAATTTAACACTTTTTAAGGGTGATTTAACACTTTTTAGCCAATTTTCTCACGATTATTTATTCTTCAAAATTACCTAAAAATATCACAAATAATAATATTAGTACATAAATTGAGAAATAACAATATACAAAATTGGGAACAAATCAGACACATAAATGTGTTTATCAAATACCCCCAAACTTATTATTTTGCTAGTCCTCGAGCAAATCTAATCTAGAAAACAAAATAAAAATCCTAACTCACTTTCGCAGGAATCGCGAATACACTGTGTAACGATGCCTTTAAACCCCTAGGTGGCCATAGTGGATGAGTTTTATCTCGTGAGGGTTTACAAGAGGTGTACCCACAAAACTTTTACTCCAAACTCTAGCTACTTGTGAACGATTGAGGGCAGACACTAAACATGCTATTTAGTTGGATACAAAATTCTTTGGTTATGGGATTCATTACCCTATATGCATCCAACTGATGTACACGAGTTTGCACCCAAGCGTACTAAAATTCATATAAAAGAAAATAAAGCTCTATTTAGAAAGTCGTACAATGGAGCACGATACTAGGAATCTAACAAACCACAATCACATGAATAGATTAAGAATGTGGATACGGATATAGAAGTGTGAACATGTTGACTAAGGTGAACGGTGTCTCCCAAAATATCTGTATAAACATCATGCCAAGATGAACCCTAATAGATAGAGATACGCACCCACTGGTCTGAATCTTAATTCTAGTATCAACTCAGCTGGTATATACAAGGGTCCAAGTGGTCGATTTATTGAATATATACAATTATTATTATATATTTTTTTCGATACCATGATTAGATCTTTTGAATCTAAGCGCATGCTCATTTTCAGCAGATTACATGATAGTTCCCATGGATCCAGCATTCCATGCTTGCTTAGGTGACAGAGACAGAGCGAACACACACATATTGCTATCCAAGCGTTTTTTTTTTCATTGGTCAAGTTCAATTAAAATAATGGGGCTTGATCTCAATGACTCTACTTCATCTTAGTTGTGACAACAAGGCGATACTACACCAAATCACTTAGAGAAACATAAAAAATTATAAAAATAAAAATAGAACGTGATATGGTGATGACTCCAAGGTATGGTGATGACTATCATGTTATTTCTAACACTTGAGCTTTGTCCTTTTATGAATAAACCATTTAGTTGGGTCCCTAGACTCCTATAGCCAAGAATTTTTTTTTCATCTACCTAGAATGGTTAGTGCCATCATGAATTGTTCACAAGTCTCTAAATTTTGGAGTTTTTGGTGCAACTAAATATTTTAAAAAAATTCCCCTTTACCCCTAAATTTAAATTGAACATAGTCCTCGATGTTCTAAAGATAAATGAATGAGAGCATGAACAAGGATTAATAATGATCAAAGTAAAGAGATATGGAAATATATTCCCAGCATCGTGTACCAAAAGCATATGGGTTGCCTCCCACAGAGCGCTAAGTTTAAAGTCTTTGGCCAGACCGAGAAAGGATTAGTCACAACTTACGAATCATATAACAATAATCGAAATAATCGTGGATCCTTAAAGTCAATACGATTTGACTCACAAAGTTGACCACAATGAATTATATGAAAGTGGTGGTCATTCTCATTAAAATTTGTCGATTTAGATTTCCTAAAATTATTAGGTTTAGCTTTAACATACAATATCTGACACATTTGAAATTCATATGTTCCCACATTTGATAAATAAAATTTTGGTGGGATAACAAAGTCAATTATGGTATTATCGCCTGGGTAAACCACATCACCAAAGGATGTGTTTCTAACAAGTGAACTTGTTTTTAGACATCTTTAAGTTCGGGAAAACATTCTTGAAGATAATCTCTTAAAATGGTAGAGTTACATATGTCAAGTCCCAATCAAGGAACCTTTATAAAAGTCAAAAGATTACCATTGGGGAAATGATATTCACTCTAAACTTAGAATTTTGGGAGTCTCTAGGTAGACTAGTCATAATTTCCCTAATTTCTAGATCATCAGATTCTTGAAAATGGTCAATTTGTTCTTCTAAGTTATAAGCAGGATGTGCATCCTCACTCATATTTAAAATCTCTACAAGTCTATCATCTTCGTCAGGGACTATGGTCTTTGAATCGTTAGACTCTAAAACACTAGTCTCGGGATAAACTCGTACCTCTAAGCCATCATTATATTCATAATAACAAGGAAATATTTCATCGTTTATAACAATGGTATCTCTAGTTAAATCCTTTTCCTCTTGAATAGGTAAATAATTATCAACATTATAGGGATTGGAACTATAAACATCATTATTATCGTGAAGCTCAATTATTGTGAAAATTTCCTCATCATTATGACTACGGATTTCAATTTCCTCATCAACAGTATCCTCATCATCATAATAATATGAAGATGATTGAACCTTATCTAAATTAGTAGTGTTTTCTATTCTAACTTCGTCCTATAAATTAAGTAAATATTCATCATTATTATCAAGGGTAAAATTGGAAACACTATTTTGGCAATTAAGTTCATTTTGAGCAATATTAGCAGCTAACCCTTCTTCTTCTTCTTCTTCAATTTCATATAAATGTGTCTTAAGTTCACCGAGAGCGGTATTTAAAGCTGCAAGTTCTTTATTCTGATCTAATGACTTTTCATAAAATTCCTTCATTAACATCTCACTCCAAAGTGTCGACTCAGTTATCTGCTTAAGTGATTCTTCTAGAGTCATAATAGGTTCATAGGGAGTACTAGATCATGTCTGCTTGACGAAATTTTCAAAAGAAATAATACTAGATTTCAACTGTTTGAGGGCCTCCTTCAAAGACAAAGAACTCGAATTTTTCCCGTTTTCCCGTTCATATGACAGGTGCGCGTACGAATAGTAATTGAGATCGCCATGGTATGAACCATAACCTTCAGAAGGTTGGTAGTGGTTCCAAGTACTACCACACTATGGTGATATTACGGGTAATGTCCGTTTTGAAACTCATTCGGATATTCGTTGTACTGGCTATCGTAATACTAGTTCAACATTTTTTTTTTTGGTGCAAATGCAGGTTCGACTAAAATAGGTAAGCCCAGGTTACCTTAGCAGAATATACCTACAGTCAAAGACTGGTCAAAGGTACATGCTAAGGTTCGTGGTAGTTAAGATGATAACGCCCAAAGGGTTCAGCTTACTATCTCACGTGTTTTTCCTAAAATCGGTGTCGGAAGATGCAATTGGTGTGTGCACTTGTGTTTTTTTAAGTATACACAATAAAATAAAAATAAAAAAAGATCTAAATAAATATGTACAAAATAAATCCAAATTTACTTATTTACAAAATGAAAAGCTAAAAAAAATTAATGAAATAAAAAAAAATTGGGTGGTATTACTTACCTTCTTTGCTAGGAAATTTCCACAATAATTGCAAAAAGTCACCTGTGCAACAAAGATAAGAAAAATACCCAAGTAATCTAAAAGAGAAAATAAATAAAAATAAAATAAATCCTAATTAACCTAATTAAAAAAATATACCTAAAAAAATAAAAATAAATAAATCTAAAAACTTAACCTAAAAAAAAGTCCACGTCGGCGCGCCAAAATTTGATGTGATTGTAGACAGTGGTAAGATGATTTCGTTCACTCGGACTTGTGAAGAAAGATTTTAGACTTAAATTTAAATTAAGCTAGCAAATATATACAAAAGATGGTAACAAATATTACGAATTACTGGGACTCAGGATTTCACCATTAATCATATCTAGTGATAATTATTGATTCTTAACAATTCTAACCGATATTATTGACTCTGATTCTTTGTCAAAGGTAGATTTTTAAAAAAATGACTGTAAATCCTAAGCATGGACTGTCAAAACACTTAAGTTAAGCATGATCCATCACATTAAATGATAACCAATTAAGAAAAATCATAAATCTATTAAAATCAATGCAAATAGTCAAAAGAATCAAACATAGTTACCATTCAATTGTGAAAATTGGCTTCCTCCATTGTCCCAATGGTGAGGTTAAGCTCATCATGCTCAAAACACTCTCAAAAGATAAATACATGGCTCAAAATTGCTTGATAAGAAGAAAAATACAAGAAAGAACCGACCAACTGGGTCGCAGAAAAATTAAATGATTTAATGAATAAACGACTGACTTCAAGCTTAGTTGAATAAGTCTGTTCACGGGTGTAGTTGGAAAAGGACGTTCTTTTTCTGTATTCAAATCTGAAACTGTTGATTTTACTGTAGCAAAAACTGTGGCTATAACTAATGAATTTGAAAGAATAGACAACGGAATCAACAATAAATTTCCTCTTTAATTTTATCCACGGTTTCTTCATCTTCTTCATGAGTAGCAGAAAGCTATTATTTTCGAACTGATTTTTTTCTTTGGCTTGATTCTGGCAGATCTAGCCCCCCATAATCTTTTGATCCACCCTCTATTTATAGTGGAACACCCATACCTTGTCATAACTCATGATAGATCTTTCTTTTGATGAGGATATTCTTGAATATATTTTCTTTCTCTCATTAAACAAAGTCATGATCAACCCTGATTTTCTTTCCCTCGATTCTATGTTGCGCTAGTTTTCACAAATATAAGATAGAAACGAATAATAATAATTAAGGAGATATTAAGTCTCACGAAATAATTTCTTTCTTCCCTGATTTTTACGTGAAAATATTTCACGAGATCTATTTGTTCCTTTTTTAGTTCCCAATCAATTCAAAACGCTTCTTAATTAAGGCAAGAAGTTATTCTTGTCTTAAACTCTTCAAATCTTCCCAAATAAGAGAATAATTCTCCGGAAAAAATTGAATTTGAATTTGGGTATGGTGCCTTTATCAATAGTCTAGGGTGCCCTTTTCCAACTCTTTTCCCCTTGAGATTCCTGAAAGAGGAAAATATACTCCAGATCCACCGAGTATTGTGGATTAGATAGAAAGACAAGAAATTCTGACCAGAAATCAAATAGATTTGGTGAATACTCAAAAGGAAGTGGTTACCCTCCTCAAGCCTCAGTTAGAGCACCCGTCACCAGAAAAGACGTGTCTGTGTCACCAGACAGACCAATCCAGAGACACTCCCAAGATTACCACCCATGTTGACAATAAATTGACACCTATTAAATCCATATCGAAGGTGATAATAAATCTCTTCTATATGCCAGATCTAAAAAGGGTAAGAGCCTCCAATCCAACATTGTTACTCTCGAAAATTTGGAGAGACTCTTAAAGACTTAAGGTAAAGAGGGTATGGTCTCACTGTATCAGCACCACCCTCTTCCAAAAGGATAAATCTCCCATCCATTATCATCTTATGATGGGAGTGGGAATGCCCGTAAACATGTCTCTCGTTGCTTAGAGTTATTAGGGAAACATGAACACAATCATGTAGTACGCCTCAGAGAATTCTCAAAATCTCTTATTGGAAGAGCGTATAGTTAGTATAATAACCTCTCTACAAACATCATCAACAAATGATGTGAGATGGTTAGCACCTTATACAAGAAATATTTCTTCGTCTCTGAACAAGTTACTCTACCAGATCTGGGGAGATTATTTCAGAAAGACAGTCAACATCATGATTACTATGTGCGCTGATTCAGGACCCAAGCTCTTGATTGTCACGATCCAAACTTTATTCAACTACAACTGGTGGAACTCTGTATCAATAGAATAATACTAGTCTACTGTGCTTTGTTGGAGAGATTTGATGTGATTGTAAAGAATGATAAGATGATTTCATTCACCAGGACTTGTGAAGAAATATTTTAGACTTAAATTTAAATTAATCTAGCAAACATATACAAAAGATGGTAGAAAATATTACGAATTACTAGGACTCAGGATTTCACCATTAATCATATCAAGTGATAACTATTGATTCTTGACAATTCTAACCAATATTATTGACTCTGATTTTTTGCCAAAGGTAGATTTGTAAAACATTGACTGTAAATCCTAAGTATATACCATCAAAACACTTAAGCTAAGCATGATCCATCACATTAAATGATAGTCAATTAAGAAAAATTATAAATATATTAAAATCAATGCAAATATTCAAAAGAATCAAATATAGTTACCATTCAATTGTGAAAATTGGATTCCTCTATTGTCTCAGTGATGAGGTTTAGCTCATCATGCTCAAAACACTCTCAAAAGATAAGTACATGGATCAAAAGTGCTTGAGAAGAAGAAAAATACAAGAAAGAACCGACCAACTGAGTCGCAGAAAGATTATTTTATTTAATGAATAAACGACTGACTTCGGGCTTAGTTGAATAAGTCTGTTGAGGGTGCATCTGGAAAAGGACGTTCTTCTTTTGTATTCTAATCCGAAACTGTAGCGAAAATTGTGGTTGTAACTAATTAATTTGAAAGAATAGACAAGGGAATCAACGACAATTTTCCTCTTTAATTTTAGCTATTGTTTCTTCATCATCTTCGTGAATAACATAAAGCTTTTTTTTTGAACTGATTTTTTTCTTTGGCTTGATTCTGGCAGAGCTAGCTCCCTATAATATTTTGTTCCACCCTCTATTTATAGTGGAACACCCATATCTTGGCATAACTCATCACAAATCTTTCTTTTGATGAGGATATTCTTGAATATATTTTCTTTCTCTCATTAAACAAAATCATGATCAACCCTGATTTTCTTTCCCTCGATTCTGTGTTGCGCTGGTTGTCACAAATATAAAATAGAACAAATAATAATAAGTAAGAAGGGAATGTTAAGTCTCATGAAACAATTTCTTTCTTCTCTGATTTTGACGTGAAAATATTTCACGTGATCTATTTGTTCCTTTTCGAGTTCCCAATTAATTCAAAACTCTTTTTAATTAAGGAAAGAAGTTATTCTTGTCTTAAACTCTTCAAATCTTCCCAAATGCAACTTAACTAATTCACGCAAATAAGAGAATAATTCTCACGCCAAAATTGAATTTGAATTTGGGCATGGTTGCCTTTATCAATAGTCTAGGGTGCTCTTATCCAACAAGAGGGTGAATTTAACATTTTTTTATGGTGCTTTTAACAGTTTTTAGCCAATTTTCTCACGATTATTTAATTTCTTCAAAATTACCTAAAAATACCACAAATAATAATATTAGTACATAAATTGAGAAATAACAATATACAAAATTGGGAACAAATCAGACACATAAATTTGTCTATCAAGCTTGCGCTTCCAAACTTTCTTTGAACTTCAAGAAGTTGTCAAGCAATCAGCCACGATTGCCATGCTAGAGTTTTAAAACTTTCAAGAATAAATAAATTCTTCGAAATATTCAGAGGATCAAATGTATCATCAATGAACAATTTAGTGCCCCAGTATCTGCTAGTGCAAAGGAAATAGAAGGCCACTCCTGTCACGGCTCAACGTCCCATACGCTAACGTCGCCTTTAACTTTAATCCAAATTCTTGCTCAATCCCAGCGGAAAATTCCTAAAGATATGGACCCATGATAGCATCATCAAATTATATCAGTTCTGGTAGCAGACCCAAAAGAGATGCACTTGGGGACTGAGGGATAATTCACCCCTGGAAGACTTAACACAGTCATCACCTTCAACCAAAAGGTCCTAATCACCCATATCTCTTCACCTATTTTAGAAGAGAGTTTCATCTCTTATGGGAATATATATGTTGTGATGAATTGTCACAACGCCTAAGGGAGTACGAATCCCTAATGGTCTTGAAGCAGGCGCATTAATGTGACACAACATCACTCATCTATATTTGCCACGTTTATGTGAATCTCATTCAACATATCTCCATGTCTAGTTAATGAACACCTTTTGGTTGTTCAACACTTGGGGACTTGATATTATTGGAAATATCAATTCAAATGACCTCCAGAGCCAAGTCAATGTTTAACAAAGCATGGTCAGAACCCTCTTTACATTAGAATTCCCATACGACTTAGAAACTCCCTCATTTTACTTGATCACTTCAAGAGTGGGGACTGAGCCCATGTTGCCTGCTCCGCTATGATAACACCAATCCTCTTTCTAAGATACATTATACTGAAGTTGAAGTTATCAAGATGAATCCATCAAGTCTTTCCACTCTTTGATCAATCCCTCACTGATAATACCCATGGTCATGATATTCCGCTCAGCTGATGCATGTCGTAATGCAAAAAATTAATCAATATATTTCCCACTAATTAACTAGTAATATAGCGGTAGTAAGGATCATTCCCGCAGAGAGCTATGTAATTGAGATGTTATTTAGATTAGCAACTAAGAATAAAAGTAAATAACTAAGGGGGATTGGTTGTTTAAAAAAATTAAAAACAATAATAATAAATATAAAAGATGATTAGGGAGTCATTCGCCATTACCAAACGTTAACTCAAGTAGTATACTTATCTATCTTTCGTTAGAATCATTCATCACCAACCGTAAAATAGCAGGTACGCTTAGTTATCCACAAAACTCTTTATATAATCGAATAAAAGGTACGTTTATTCATCGGATTCCATCATACTGAGCTACCTTGAGGTTCACTTACAAGATATAACTCAATCGAATGCTCTAAGGTTTGTGAATTTAGGTTTGATCCCAGCAGTTAAACTCAGTAAACTCTTTTCACTTACTGGTGTTGTCTTCGCACACGATTGCTCCACAGAATCCCTCTACAAGGTCTCATGATTCTACTTGTGTAAGAGATGCTCGATAATTATGGATCACTCAACTCTTTACTAGCATTAGAATGATCAATAGATTAATCCAATTGTATACTAGAACAATCTAGAAATCAATCATAAACCCTAGATTTAGTGAAAACAAACGATAATGACTAAAACTCTGAATAAACTTATGTAAATAATAAAGCTTCACGCTTAGGTCTTTGAATTCATCCATAATCAATAAAATTAGCTACTCATGATACAAGAAATAAGAAGAAATAACATGATTTCCCCCTAAAGAGGTAAACCATAGAATATGGAATTAATCTCTCTTCTCTCTTTATTTTTGTAAAACCCTAGGTCTAGGTATGTATGTATGTCGAATGTCAAAAAATAATTAGAAGATTCTCTTAAATAGATATCCCAAGTTGTAGAGTTTCCCGTGCTAAAATATAGGTCATACTAGATTTTGGAAACTCAAAAATAGCATAAAAACCCGTAAAAAATATCTAGCTTTCGTATCTTCCTCGGCCACCTGACCCTCCGAGATTTCTGTCTTTCTCGATGGCTTGACCCTAAGATATTTCTGTCTTTATCAATGGCCTGACCCTCCGAGAAAATTATTTCTTCCTGAGTTTTCCCTCGATGGCTTGACCCTTCGAGATTTTTGTCTTTCTCGATGGCCTGACCCTTCGAGGAAATTCTGAACTTGTTTTGCTCATCACTTCTCCATACGATATCGAAATGACCTTATTCTTTCGCCGTTGGCTTATTTTCTTCGTTATCTATGTGATAATGACAAGAAAACCTGTATTTATACAAGTTACACTTGGTATTTGTCTCTTCTTCCTTTGTACCACTTCTTTTCTTGCCCATTCTAACACTTTGTAGCTCCTTTTTAATGATCCACATAATAAAAGCATAAACTACAAAACAAACGTTATATACGATAATTCACAAGAAATATAACAAATACTAGCATGAAATTGACACTCAAAATGTGTAAAATATACACTTATCATCAACCATCACTGATGACAATGTAGCCACAACCATCACCAACCTGGGATAGAAACTCAACGAGCATAACCACTTCAGGGATTCGGTAACATAATCATCACATTGACTTTAAAGATAAATCTCATCCCTTTCTTCCATCCTGCTGTCTAGATCTCTGTTGGTCCTGTTTTCTTCATCAACTATTCATTCTATTTCTTCGGCTATGGTCTCATTCCAGAAATTTGGTTATGATGGGTCAGGATGCTCCAAGTATAAGAGATTCATATTGAGACATGAAAACATGGAGATAAATGAATATAAACTCATCCCAAAATTCCCACGGCGGACAGGAAGATGCCAGAGTCTTCTACAAGATGTTCTTACAACTCCTATAAATGGACTAGTGTACACTTTAGTTCACCAACAAGCAAAAAATCATAAAATTAAGTAAGGAATGGGGTAACATATCCTTTACAAGAGATGTTCGTCTATTTTTTCACTTCAACGTGTCAAAAGAGCTCGATTTTTCGAGTTACCATTCAGGAGAAATGACCATCGCAGTAAGGAGTCTGAATATTATAAGGTTTCTCCTGATAATAATTCGAACGCGTTTTTCACCCTTCAAATCAACTCGAAATCCGAGTTTTCCTCCAGTGGCTGAAAGGTGGGTCTTTTCCGATCGAGAATTTGGGGTCAACCACTGAAATCGGACATCAAATGAAGTTTCTACAGCCTCTGGAGTGAACGGTATGCAAATAGGAATTTCCAGATGGGATTTAAGGTTTTCTAACTTGTGGAAGAGTATGGCACCAGATCCACCACCTACTCATGAGTCCTTCACCACCTATTCGTGAAGTCCTCACCTCCAATCCGTGGATGTGACACCCCTAATAACTTGTATTGTTAGTAATAGGATGTCCTAGGATAATGTTGTGTGTTATATATATAACTTCTCAGTTAGGTGGGTAAAACATAAATAAACCTAAGCCAATTTTAGCTTTAGAAAAGGAAAGAAAAACCAAGTTTCCTGTTGACGGAAACAAGACCGAACTCAGGTGAAATCAGAGGTGAAGCCATAGATAGTTAGAGATCAAGTCAAAGGCAAGTTGATTCTTGCTCTATCAATTCTTATTGTCAAGGTCTAAGTTTCAATTTATTTATTTTAGTTACAGGGAACCGAATTCAGTTTGAGACCCTAACTTTAGTTTTGATTTGAACTATTCTGACATCTGAAATCCCAGGTACTATTTGCATTAAAGATTAAATTTGAACCGATATAAAGTAAAGAATTTTGGGTAAGTTATTTATAACTAGTTCATAAAGATTCTTCCAAAATCTCATGCCAATCAGATAAGTACATGCACCCAAAAAATCTATGTTACAGAGACCTTAGGTACAGAATTCTGCTAGAACACGAATAGGTTTGATACCTCTAGTTTGGAAGTTAGGTTTTATATAATTAGTTCTTTTTTGTATGTGAGAAACCCATTTACATGATGATACTACTGTAAAAATTTCATAACAATTGGATCTTGGGAAGTACCCCAACTAGGAAATGTTCCTCAGATTTTGACTATATGACTTCTGTCTGAACTGTGCATATATGTTTTGTCATAACTCGAGATATAAGGGTAGTTGGGAGGAGAATCTGAAACTTATAGAGTTTTATTATAACAATAACTACCACTCAAGTATTGACATGACACCTTTCGAGGCGTTATACGGTAGACCTTGCCGGTCATCGGTGTGTTGGGCAGAGGTTGGTGATAGTAGTTCATATGGACCAGAAATTGTTCAAGAGACTACAGGTAAAGTTTCTTAAATCCGTAAACGACTTTGAACAGCTCAAAGTCGTCAAAAGAGCTATGCTGACCAAAAGAAAAGGCATGTGGAGTTTACGGTTGGTGATCATGTTTGATAAGAGTTTCCCCCATGAAATGGGTGAAGCTATTTTGGAAAAAGGGGAAGCTTGCTCCAAGATGTGTTAGTCCATTTCCAATTATTGAACGGGTTGGTGCAATGGAATACCGTTTAGCACTTCCAGAATACCTGTCGGTAGTTCACAATGTTTTTCACATATATATGTTAAGAAAACACTTGAGAGATGAATACCATACTCAGATAATAGACTTGAAGGACCTTGAAGTCAAGCAGGATGGTACTTATATAGAAAACCCGCATTGCATCATTGATAGGAAGGTACATGAACTGAAGAACAAGACTATAAACATGGTTGAAGTGCAATGGAACCATCATAAACAGAATGAAGCAACCTTGGAGCGAGAAGACGATGTGCAATCTCAACATCCATCCTTGTTCGATTCTGAGGTATGTTGATATCGAGGACGAAATCGTTTCTTTTAGGGAGGGAGAATGTGACACCCCTTATAACTTGTATTGTTGTTAATAGGCTGTCCCTAGGATAATGTTGTGTGTTATTTATAACTTCTCAGTTAGGTGGGTAAAACATAAATAAACCTAAGTTAATTTTGGCTTTAGAAAAGGAAAGAAAAACCAAGTTTCCTGTCGACGACAACAAGACCGAACTCAAGTGAAATCATAGGTGAAGCCATAGAGAGTTAGAGATCAAGTCAAAGGCAATTTGATTCTTTCTCTATTAATTCTTATTGTCAAGGATTAAGTTTTAATTTATTTATTTTAGTTACAGGGAACCTGATTCAGTTTGAAACCCTAACTTTAGTTTTGATTTGAACTATTCTGACATCTGAAATCCCAGGTACTATTTGCATTGTAGATTAAATTTGAACCGATATAAAGTAAAGAATTTTGGGTATGTTATTTATAACTATTTCATAAATATTCTTCCAAAATCTCATGCCAATCATATAAGTACATGCACCCGAAAAATCTATGTTACAGAGACCTTAGGTACAGAATTCTGCTAGAACGCGAATAGGTTTGATACCTCTATTTTGGAAGTTAGGTTCTATATAATTAGTTAATTTTTGTATGTGACAAACCCATTTACATGATGATATTACTGTAAAAATTTCATAACAATTGGATCTTGGGAAGTACCCCAACTAAGCAATGTTCTTCAGATTTTTAACTGTATGATTTCTGTCTGAACTGTGCATATATGTTCTGTCATAACTCGAGATCTAACCGTCAATTTTATTTAATTTTTTTTATGGAATATTCCTGATATAGTTTTGGAGGTTAGGTAAAAATTTCATTATTTTCCTACCAGCATAGACCATGTTTCTGATAGGGACAGCACACTATGTCTGCATGACCTATTCCTGAATTTGTTTTTCGGTATAAGGTTGAAGCTTGGGATTTGCTTCAATGTGTTCGTCAGTTTGAATGATTATGCAGCTTACCTTACATATTGCAACCTGTAGATATAAACTAAATGTTTGGGACCTTATCTAAGAGCTGAAATCTTATTCGCTTGTTTGTTATTCGTCGAAGCTATTTCGTGTTAAACAATTTTGTTGAGAGGTCAGATCCACAATAGCTATCACGCTTGTGAGTATCGGTGGCCTATAATTGGGGGTATCTATGCTATGGGGATTGGGCCATAATATCTATCATGCTTGTGAGCGCCGGTGTTGAATAAATTTGAATGTTTATGGGTTATGTGTTTGTGTATGTGTTTTCGGAGTATTAACGACCAAAGGTAAGCGGTATCTTTTATTGGCGGTTGTACTATTTTTGTACAGTTTCGTGGCTCTTGTTGACATGGTTAAACATGATTATTTTGGATTGATTTCTTTGGTGCTCAGTTACTTAACAGTGAAATTGATGGTTTGAGATTGAACTTTCCATTCAAGGCTCTGACCTTGTATTGATTATCCTTTCAGGCAATAGAGTAAACAAGTGAGTTTAGTCGCGGTTGTTTTCCTTGCGTTGCCACTGCAGAGAGTGTGGGAAGAAGTAGGATCTATTCCTTGTTGTTGTTTCTTTTAGCTTTTTTTTTTCCCATTATTCTCAATAAGGTTATCACAGAGAGACACGGTGCTTCGATCACCTTAATGAGAGTTTTTTTTAATATTATCTATCAAACTTTTTCACGTCGAAGCCTCAATAAGACTTGTTTATTTCATTGGTTGAACATTTTTTAGAACCAGACTCAATACTCATTAATATGAGAATGATATTCTTTCATTTTATTGTTTTCTTTACTAGCTTGAGATATCTGAACGTTACATTCGGGTAGTAAAATCTTGAATTACTAATGATAGGATTGGCCAGACTACCGTTACTGATTCAAAGTAGTTTTCAAAAGGCTATAGGTTCAGAATTAAGATTAAGTATTGCATTTTACCAGCAGACGGATGGTCAGAACGAGAGAGTGGATCAAGTCTTAGAAAATATGTTGAGAGCGTGTGTTCTAGATCTTAAGGGTAACTGGGAGGAAAATATGAAACTTATAGAGTTTTCTTATAACCACAGTTACCACTCAAGTATTGGCATGGCACCTTTCGAGGCGTTATACGGTAGACCTTACCGGTCACCGCTGCGTTGGGCAGAGGTTGGTGATAGTAGTTTATATGGACCAGAAATTGTTTAAGAGACTGCAGGGAAAGTTTCTTTAATCCGTAAACGACTTCGAACAGCTCAAACTCGTCAAAAGAGCTATGTTGGCCAAAAAGGAGGCATGTGGAGTTTACGGTTGGTGACTATGTTTTGATAAGAGTTTCCCCATGAAAGCGGTGATGCGGTTTGGGTAATAAGGAAGCTTGCTCCAAGATATCTTAGACCATTTCCAATCATTGAACGGGTTGGTGCAGTGGAAAAACCGTTTAACACTTCCAGAACACCTGTCGGCAGTTCAGGATGTTTCTCACATATCAATGTTAAGAAAACACTTAAGAGATGAAGACCATACTCAGATAATAAACTTCAAGGACCTTGAAGTCAAGTAGGATGGTACTTATATATAAAATCTGCATCGTATCATTGATAAGAAAGTAAATGAACTGAGGAATAAGACTATAAACATGGTTAAAGTGCAATGGAACCATCGTAACCAGAATGAAGAAACCTGGGAGCGAGAAGACGATGTGCGAGCTCAACATCCATCCTTGTTCGAGTCTGAGGTATGTTGATTTCGAGGACGAAATCGTTTCTTTTAGGGACGGAGAATGTGACACCCCTTATAACTTGCATTGTTAGTAATAGTCTGTTCGTAGGATAATATTATGTGTTATATATAACTTCTCATTTAGGTGGGTAAAACATAAATAAACCTAAGTTAATTTTGGCTTTAGAAAAGGAAAGAAAAACCAAGTTTCCTGTCGACGGCAACAAGAAAGATCTCAGGTGAAATCTTAGATAAAGCCATAGAGAGTTAGATATCAAGCCAAAGAAAAGTTGATTCTTGCTATATCAATTCTTATTGTCAAGGATTAAGTTTCAATTTATTTATTTTTGTTACAGAGTACCTGATTCAGTTTGAAACCCTAACTTTAGTTTTGATTTGAACTATTCTGACATCGGAAATCTCTGGTACTATTTGCATTAAGATTAAATTTGAACCAATATAAAGTAAAGAATTTTGGATATGTTATTTATAACTAGCTCATAAGGATTCTTCCAAAATCTCATGCCAATCAGATAAGTACATGCACCCGAAAAATCTATGTTAAAGAGACCTTAGGTATAGAATTCTGCTAGAATACGAATAGGTTTGATACCTCTAGTTTGGAAGTTAGGTTTTATATAATTAGTTCATTTTTGTAAATGCGAAACCTATTTACATGATGATACTACTGTAATAATTTCATAACAATTGGATCTTGGGAAGTACCCCAACTAGGAAATGTTCATCAGATTTTGATTGTATGATATTTGTCTGAACTGTGCATATATGTTCTGTCATAACTTGAGATCTAACCATCACTTTTATTTAAAATTTATATGGAATGTCCATGATATAGTTTTTAAGGCGTGATAAAAAGTTCATCATGTTCCTACTAGTATAGACCATGTTTCTGACAGGGACAACAAACCATGTCTGCATGACCTATTCCTGAATTATTTTTCGGTATAGTATTGAAGCTTGGGATTTGATTGAATGTGTTGGTCAGTTTGAATGACTATGCGGATGATATTACATGTTTTAGCATGTAATTTAAACTAAATGTGTGCGAGCTCATTTAAGAGCTGAAATCTTATTCGCTTGTTTGTTATTCGTCGAAGTTATTCCATGTTAAACAATTTTGTTGAGAGGTCGGGTCAACAATAGCTATCACGCTTGTGAGTACTGGTGGCCTGTAATTGGAGGTGTCTATGCTATGGGGACAGGACCACAATATCTATCATGCTTGTGAGCGCCGGTTTTGAATAAATTTGAATGTTTATGGGTTATGTGTTTGTGTATGTGTTTTCGGAGTATTAACAACCGAAGGTAAGCAATATCTTTTATTGGGGGTTGTATTATACTTGTACAGTTTCGTGGATCTCGTTGACATGGTTCAACATGATTATTTTGGATTGATTTCTTTGGTGCTCAGTTACTTAACAATGAAATTGATTGTTTGAGAATGAACTTGCAATCCATGGCTCTAACCTTGTGTTGATTTTCCTTTCAGGCAATAGAGTAAACAAGTGAGTTTAGTCGCGGAGGTATTTATCGCGTTGCCACTGCAGAGTGTGGGAAGAAGTAGGATCTCTTCCTTGTTGTAGTTTCTTTTAGCTTTGTTTTTTTTTTCCCTTATTCTCAATAAGGTTATCACAGAGAGACACAGTGATTCGATCACCTTAATGAGATTTTTTTTTAATAATATCTTTCGAACGTTTTCATGTCGAAGCCTCAATAAAACTTGTTTCTTTCATTGGTTGAACATTTTTAAAACTAGAATCAATACTCATTAATATGATAATGATGTTCTTTCTTTGTATTGTTTTTCTTACTAGCTTGAGCTATGTGGAAGTTACGTTCGGGTAGTAAAATCTTGAATTATTAATGATAAAGTTGGTCGGACTACCATTAATGATTCAGGGTTTCCATAGTGGATCCCTCACCTCCAACTCATGGAGACTTTACCATCCATTCATGAGGCCTCACCTCCAACTGATGGAGACTTCACCATACATTCATGAGGCCTTCACCTTCAACTCGTGGGGAATTCACCATCTATTCATGAGGTATCCACCTCCGACGCATGAGGCCCTCACTTCCTTCTCTGAGCATCACTTCTTCTTAGTGACCTACCTTACCCAAGAATCCCACGGTGCCAACTATTCTCTATGTACCTAAAAAATCATAGGCCGAAGCCCTCTCACCATCCCAGGATGGTGCAATCTCAAACCCCAAGATAACACCGTTTCCATATGACATCATCGTCATAACTCCATCCATAATACCAGTGCTATGGAAGGTCAACACCAACTTCATTCATCAATGGCTCCGCCATTCTCAACTTCTTGTGTTCACCCGACTTTTAGAGTACTACCACCTGAAGCAGTATGGACAACCGCATCAAAGACAACATGATGATGACTCTGAATTTGGAAGTTGACTTCAGGAATTTCTTTATTTCCGACGACTTCTCCTTCCTCATCCATTCATTCATTCATTCACCCAACCATGGTCATAACCTAAAATACAAGTTCAATGGGTTAACACGCTCCAGGAATGAGAACTCAAGTAATATAAGTAAATTTGGGTGTATGAGTGAACTAATGACGTAAGGATTCATCATAAAACATTCATGATAGGAGCAAGTAGACAAAAGACATATCAAGGTTTTTTTCACGACAACCGCGTTATGAACATTTTACATTAAGTTGTACGGTTTCAAAAACTACGGATAACTGGTGAAGAATTAAGAGGTGAAATATATATATCAAAATGTTCGTTTATGTGTCTAATACAACATTTTGAAAGGACACACCAATTGGATAAACAATCTAGGAGATATGGCCAAAATAGTCATATATATGCAAGCTGAAAACTATCATAATTTTCATTTTAAGACTGTTAGGACAGGTTCTTAAAACTAGTAAAAGTATAGTTTGTAGCAGCGGTTAGGGTCGTCTTATTCTAGGCGTATTTTTCCTGGAACTACAGTTTTAAAGTAAACTTTAACTTCTCAAATAAAGTGTGGTTCTCATCTTTCTTTTGGTAGTACTGCTAGAGACTGTATTTTAGTTTGATTTTATTTTATAAAAAAATAGAAATTGATTCAGCTGGATGCAAATCTGATTCGCTGAATCTAAATCTAGCATCAAATATGATTAAAACTTAAAAAAAAAATTTAATAAACATTATATTAACAAATGAATTTATCTTACAACTTCTACAAACTACAAGAATACTAAAGACTTAAGAAAGTGGCAGTCGACATACATAGCTGAATCCAATAATAAGAAAGTAGACTACTAAAGACTAAAGTTTCCCCAATGCCGGTGTACTGATCACATTAATAGTGTCATACAAATCCAAACTAAGTAGGCTCTTTAAGTTTGTAAGTTTAACAGGAATCTTCCCTTGGATGATGTTCTTGTATAGCTATCAAAACTGGTACTTGTGTTGCAAACACAAATAATTCTTTATTTGCGAGGAGGCACAAGGGAGCGGTACAAATTATGTGAAAGGAAGGCAATAAAGCAAAAATAACACCCAATAATGTTGCTCTAGAAAAGCTGCACCTACTATATCTTCTATTAGCATCATGAAACGTTACAATTCGATGAATGTTGGCCAAGCATTCCTGACATTAAGATTTTTATCATCCCCAAGGTATCTATTCCCGAAAACATGGCATCAGCCTAAAAGAAAGAAGGGAAAAATCATTACACTACCACCAAAGTTAATCGCATAACCCACTAAACCCAAACTATATCAACTGAACCTACAATGCAATTTAGCATTATAAAGGCAGTTTTGCTATCGAGAGTAAAAAGAACATTAATACTACTACCAACTGAAGTGAATAATACGCTAATAACACAATGACTAACAGTAAAATTACAAAGAAACATAAAAGTGAGCAGCAACTATTGTTTCAGAAAAAATGAAAGTTTTGGTAATGGACATAATATCTTAAATACTGATAAACACATTTATGTGTCTTATTTGATCTCATATTTGTATTAATAGTTCTCACTTTTTGTACTAATATTGTTTTATTTTTATGTTTTTAGGTATTTTTGTAAAGTTATCAATTGTGGAAAAATGAGTTGTAAAAGTTTTAAAGGCACCTAGAAAATGATAAAGGCACCCCCATGTATTTTGATAAAGGCAACCCATGATGTGATAAAGGCACCCACTCTTTACAATTTCAAAATAACTTTTGGCCGGAAACTTCAAATCTTAATTGTGTGAATTCTTGATTGAGTTTTTTGGAGATTTTTTGGGTTATTTAGACAACAATATATTCTTGTCTTAATTAATAGGATTTTGTGCAAGTCCGGGAACATAAAAATTAAAACAAGATTTGTTTCTCAATTTCGTGAGATATTTTCTCACGTAAAAAAAAAAGATTGAAAACAATACTCGGTTTGATCTGATTTGATAAGGGAGATTTATCTCCTTAAGTATTCAACAAATATATTATCGAGTTTCTTAAATGGTAACAACATCAACAGAATCATCGAAGAAAAAAATCTTATCACCGAGAGATAACTATCGAGGAAGAGAAAAAAAGATCTGCCGAGATTTTGATGATTGATTAGAAGATATTTGTGAAGATTTGAGGTGGGTAGGTGTTGTAGTATAAATAGAAGACCTAAAGGAAGAGTTTGGGGAGGATGGCTTCTGCCAGGTTCGTGAGAAAAAAAAATCAGAAAACTAGCTAGGGTTCTTGGGCGAGAAGTGAAGAAGAAGAAGAACGGACCACAACTAGAAACTGTCGCTGAAAACTGTGGTCTATTCACTTGTTTCAGCGACGGTTTCTGCTATAGTCCCGACGACAGTTTTGAATCTAATACATACAAAAGGTGTCGTTAGAAAATTCTAATCTTCTGCGACGCAATTGGTCATTGATTTATTGTATTTCTTTTACAAAATCATGAAGTAAATGACTTCTTTTATACTTTCTTCTACTCTTTTTTCCATGTATAAATAGAACCCTCACCTAGGATTAGAGAAGAATTCTTATTGTGTTTTCTAGCATGTTATAATTATTTTCTATAACAATTTCTCTTGGTCCTATTTCTTGATTAATCATGATAATAATTACTTCATGTGTCCTATGATGCTTCATTAATCGTTTTAAATATTGTTTTTTAGAGAATAGCATTTTATAGTGAAGATGCTTATTAATCCTTTGAGAAAAATAATTAAATTAAAATGTTTTATTTTCCAAGACGCAATTAATTGTCTGTGGTCGTCTTGAGTATTATTTTGATAAAATTATAGAAAATGGTTGCAAACATGTAGTATGCATAATAATGGTGGAATCTCAACACCTAGGTTTTCTTTTATTTTTATATCACTTTGAGTAGTTTATGTTTATTTAGAATTTTAGTTACCAAATCAATCGATTTTTTATTAGCACATTAGTTAATCAAAAGTTAGGTTTTGTAATTTCAAAATCCCTGTGGAACGAGCCATACTTGCATATTGTCTCATCGACAACTGTGCTCTTGTGGTCTAAGATTAAAATATCCCATTAAATACCTAACAGAACTATAAGCACAAAGGTTCCTTTAAGGAAGGTATCAATGATATGCATCTTTCTAATACATTGTGTATGCTTATAACCTAGCAATAATATTTTTTATGTCTATTAGCATCAGATAACTACAATATAAATAGTTAGAATAAAGCACTAGCAAGAAAACTATAGAATGCTCGTATTGCAAAGTTACCTCTTCTTGGTCAAAAAATTCTCATCTCCAATCAGCAAAGCACTGCATAATCACATACAATCATTATTCGGTAATGGCTTTAGAAATTCATATAAAATGTAAAATAATAAAAAGCCACCAAAACTTTACTTCACACCTGCAAACTATATTGACCAATAAACATGAAAGTTCTCGAACCAAACACTTGCACCATAAAAAAAAATCCACAATCACTATCAACACAAAAATAATTTATCTCTTGAAACACCGATAAATACACAATAAAACTAGTTAGTAAGAAGAACCACACGTTAACCAAGATCATGGAGTTCAAGCATCTTACCATCAAGCTTCATCCAAATATTCTACAACTGCTCATCTACAACTGTAAGAGACATCCCAACCTTAAAGTATAAATTAATGTTTAGCTGACACTGGCTAGTCAGTGTATCTACAATATTATCAAGCTTATTTTGCAGATACATACAGTAATTGAAAAATCACAAAGAACATGGATTATAACCAACAAGTGAACAGATTATGGACATTTGGATTAATAAAAGTTGTCGGGATAAAGTTGGTCCATAATGAGGAGTAATGGGTCTAAATGGATTCCAATCCATGAACAAAGCTAGTATATTAATATGTGATGGTTTTTGAAGGCATTAAAATAAAAGGAGAAGGACAAGTAACATGGTACATACCACAAACAAAAGAAAATACATCCAACGAAAATTCAGAATATAAAATACCCAAAATACTTAAATAATCTACCACAGACGAAAGAACTCACTATAACCCTGACTTTAAAAATAGAAAAAAATAAATTTAAAAGAACCTCAAAAAACTGTCATTAGATCTGAAAAATAGTTATCATATTAGTGAAATTCACATAAAGTAAGAAAATCTTGAATACCTTGACTCACAAAGAAATGAGATCCTGGCCAATGCATACGCTGTGAAGAGATGCAAGATTTAACAAAGAGTCTAGAGAGTTCACCAATTGATTCAGAATGTTCAACCACCAAACTTCATTGTTATCTAGAAAATCAGGAAGTTACAACAACAATATAAAATCAGTGATATAAAACCAGCAAAATATTAAATATATGGCAGTGAAGGAGGCTTAGCTATTTGTCAGGATATTCTCCAAGGACGATTTATTGCAACCAAAAAGACTATTAACTTCTTCAGCATAATCTGTTGCACCTCTTTCAACTCCTTCATATGATGAACATGAGGTTTTTGAATCAAGATCTAGGGAATTTGAAACATGGTTTCAGAGTAAGAAAAAACAACAACATAAATCAAATCACCAAACTGGATACGAGATAATTTATAAATCCTAAGATTAGTTAAAACTGAATTTATAAAACAGACCAAGTTATATCTAAGTAGTTATTAGAAATTCAAGAATCGATGCAAACCCTAACAATTTCTAATCTCACTTGAAAATCGTACTTTCAAGCAGGTTTGAGAGATCAAGCTCGGACAGGACGAGCCTAAACCAAGAAAGGTCCGTTCACGTCCTGCTTCGATCACAAAGGTGGAGAAGATTGTGTAGGTCTTAGAGAAGGAAAGCAAAGAAGGTTGAGAAATTTTAGTTTGATGAGTAATTGTAGCGTGTGATAAAAAATGTATTATCTCTGAGATGAACCGCTAATTATGTATATCTTAGTCTCTCTTTTTGTCGTTTAGAATAAATAAAGCCATCTATTTATATTTGGTGGAGACACACTGATTTCTCGTAAGTGGTGGAAGTTACAAAAGAAGTGGAGTAGTAACGATTGTGGAGATTGTAGTGGAGTCATGTCCGAAAAATAGGGAGGAATTGTATGACCACTACTCCTCGTGATCTCAACTTCCTTGTAACTGTCCCATGACTTGTTACCTTCTTGTTTGTGGATGTGTTTCTACAACGCACGATTATCGTAGACTGCCAGACCAATACCCCAATGAGAATCCCCCCATGTGTTGTATTTGATATCTCGTGGAAATAGTGGAGTCGTGGACTATCACTTTGTTTTAAGTCAAGTCAAGGAATTGCTAAGTAAGTGAGGCAAGTTGCACAACTCACTAGGTTGACAATCAGACTGATCGATACTGATTCTGGTAAGTTTATTGGTTATGTACTAGCTTAGAAGTAACATAGGATAAATCTGGAAGATGTTTGAGGCCAAGTCTGTGTGAAGGTTCTTAAGGATCAGTCGTGGCGCACTTAAGAATAAGGCTTGAAAGATAACCACATGGCATTAGGCTAGCATTTGAAAGTGCAGCATTTCCCTTGGTATCCCAACCTGGATAAGGCTAGCACTCTGAGCTAGCATGAAGTTAGCGC
Source organism: Papaver californicum (assembly GCA_023531435.1). Taxonomy (NCBI): domain Eukaryota; kingdom Viridiplantae; phylum Streptophyta; class Magnoliopsida; order Ranunculales; family Papaveraceae; genus Papaver; species Papaver californicum. Next base: position 1,711,392 of record JAJJMC010031495.1, read on the forward strand.
TTTGAGAAGATCACAAAAGAGAGGCGTGTCCTCAAAGGACACGACCTAAGTTAGGATGGCACTTTTATCCTAAAGTTATCACTTTGATTAAAGCGCAAAAAAGTGGCGCGTCCCTAAGGGTTGAAGCCTAAATTAGGCAGGCACTTTTAGCGCAAAGTTAGTGCTTTAAACAAAGCCCAAAAAGAGTGGCACGTCCCCAAGGGACGCGACCTGAATTAGTTTAGCGTTTTCGAGTTAGCGTTTCGGTATTGCGGCATATCCCTTAGGAACATGACCTAAGTTAGTTAGCGCTTTTAGCACTTAGGTGTAGGACGCCCCTTGAGGACACGGCGTGAGCTAGGTTTGGAACTTTAAGTTGGTGCTGAGCATGGCACGCCCTTTGTGGACGCAGCCTAGTAAGTTAGCGCTTAGTGATGGTGCTTTGGCTAGCGCAGTGTTATGGCGCGTTCCTTGGGGACGCGACTTGATAAGCTAGTACTATACTTGGTGCTAGCGCGGAGAAGCTAGGGATAGCCTAATGCTAAGGCACTACATGCACTTTAGAAGCATTACTCTTAGATTGAGGCACGTTCAGGAGGAACGACACATATTTTATGGCACGTCCTCGAGTATAATGCTAAAGTAGCATATTTTGTAAAGTCCTCACGGCAGATGCGCATTCGAGACAAGTTCAAGGAATTCATCTGTAGAATTTGTACGACTCGAGACTGGTTCAAATAGAATAAATATTGTGAGTGTTCGAGAGGCTACAGTATCATCTTAGAATTCATACAACTTTTTCTAGAGACTGTATCCTTAATTCTCTTGCGGAATATTAGTAGAGATACAATATTTCATGTTTTGATATAAATCTAGAAGTATGTGCATAAATAGGCATGTGTACTTCTATGTTTCTGTTGCTAGGCAAAGAGAAATTTTATAATTCTAGCCCTCGTCAAAAACATACCATCTAGATTAATTCCCCTGCTTAGTGAGGAACAATAATGTTGTTCAGTAAGCACTAGATGGAGACAATATGCTTGTAGTAATTATATATGCATAATTAAAGTTTTAAGAGTATAAGAAGATGTACTTAGATTTTCTGAGATTGAGATATGCTCGCCTTAGCACTAACCCTGGCTAGGGTTAATAGATGCCCAGGTTCCCGATGGGAATGCTAAGTTTCTCATGAGGATATAGGGAATATTTGCTAACGCTAGCAAAAGTTTTGGGTTTTACAGTTGATAGGTCTTTTAATAGTGGTAAATAAAGGTATCGTTCGCTCGGACTTGTGAAGACTGATTTAAGATTTATTAAAATAATTTTAAACTAAAAATATATACAAAAGATTGGTACATAGCTCAAAGTGTTTACAAATGATGAAAAATAGTAAAAATAATGAAAACAACGAGTTTGCAATTTTTATAATCGTTACAGACTCACTGTTACAAAAGGAAAAGTGTTTCACTGGAGATAAATGTTGCAAATGAAGATAAATGTTGCAAAGTTTTGGCCACGGAAACTTCAACCTTTTCGCAACATTTTCTTCATCTTCTTCATCACAGGAATTTTTCTGGATTTTGATTTACGCTTCTGGCCTC
>JAJJMC010031495.1:1719561-1742858 GCA_023531435.1 Papaver californicum
TGCTTCCTGCACATTCCATTATTTATACTAAACTCCCAATAACTCGAATCTCCTCTTAAAATCTGCAACAAATCTTTTTTTCATTGATGAGAAATATTTCCAGCAATTTTATTCGATGGTGATATCATGATTTAATCATGTTTCCATATCCAGATTCGAGAGTAATAGCCTCTTGATATTGTGTTTTCTTAAGAGCTCGAGAATAAAATGTTTACCTGATTCACAATCGAGAATTTTCTCTCCAATCCAACCCGAGTGATCTGATTTTGGAAGAAACAAGATATTTTTGGTTTTATTGTTTTGATCTTATATGACTCATACTCTTAATGGTGTAAGAGTATAGTTATCTCCAAATATATCCAAAATAATCACCAAATCTTGTTCATAGATTCGATATATTGATTATAATTAAATTCCCGCCATTTCTTATTTTAAACTCAAAAGAGGTGGGTGCCTTTATCAAATCCAAGGGGGTGCCTTTAACAATTTATTGGATGTCTTTAACAATTTTGATTGGGTGTTTTTAGCAATTTTTAGACGATTTCTCTATGATTATTTATTCTTTCAAAAATGCCTACAATCATAATAAAATGTCAAAATTAGTACAAAAATGAGCACTAACAATATTTAGAATTGAGACAAATTAGACACAAAAATGTGCATCACCAGTTCCTTGCTCCAACAGGATTCATTCCTATATATATACCGAAGTTTTAATGATGGATCTATTACTCTTTATCTCGTTTAGTAGTAGCCATTTACTTCTTTTGTCAAAGGCATCAAAAGGTAACACCCCTGTCTTTGTCATTGCTAGCCAGCGCCAACACCAGTGACACCAACACTTCGTTGTGAAGCATCAGGAAAGTTCGAGATATGGTTTTCTCTTCTTCATTCTTCGGTGGTATATAAAATTACGTCTTTTGCGTTTTCATTGCAGGTGCAGTAACCTTAGCTTCGTGATTGCTAGTAGCATCTCTATTATTAACTTCTTTATTGGTAGCGCAAGGTAAGTACAGTTTTTTGTAACCCTAGTTTTTTCTCTTAAAGTATCAATCAAGCATTATTCCTTGGTTTTTTTAATCACTAACATAAATAAGCTATGGCTTTAATTAAGGATATAGAAAGAACTTGAATCCACTGTAGATGACTAATGGGCATGATAACGATGTTGGCATATCCTCTGGTCAGAATAGAGGAGATATTTCTGATATTGTATTTCTTGATAGCGTACCTCATTCCTGTGATTCTTTGAACATATTTCTGAAGAAATCATTATATCTTCTGGCTTTATTGGTTGTTTTATTCCTAATTCTGGAAAGTACCCTACTGTTCAGAGAGTTTTTCTTAAGATTGTCCTAAGGCTCTGTTTGCAGAGAGGAGATTATATAGTTTCTTCTATTGAATTCAAGACACCCCAGTATCTCATAACGAAGTGGACGAGCTGGTGTAAGGTAATGTTGAACGATACCTCAGTGGTTAAAGTGTTGAAAGATGCTAAAATACTTCATGATATAAGAATGTATGAAACTTTGTGGATCAACAATGATGTAGAAGGCCTTTTAACCTTTGTTTTGCGTTGGTATGAACCAAATCATTTTGTTATATATTCCTGGGGTGAGCTAACAATTACTCTTGAAGATGTAGTTAGCTTGTTATATCTCCCGATTTCTGGGACTCTTCTTATCGAAAATTCTGCTGAAGAGAAGCGAATGATCACAACTTTGGGGAGAAAGATAGAAGAAATCCAGCGTGGAAATGGCCGATGTGGTGCGTATTATGTGAAGTGAATTGATTATTGGTTGAATGGTAAGAATAGTGCTGACTATCCCACCACTAGTGATCCTTTGACTATTGCAGCATTTTTGACACTCTGGTCATCTAGAGATGTGTTTGAAGACTTCCCTATTGGCAGATTGAAGCTCTCGGTTGTTCCCTTAGAAATAGCGCTTGCTGATGGTGAATGTCTCCCTCTTGGTAAATTTTTTCTTGGTTCTTAGTATTCTCATTTAGATTCATTGGCTCGCGATATGAAAACTTCTAACGGGTTTATGAAAATCTTCATATTGTATTTCTTCAAGCATGGTTATGGGAGCATTTTCACCTCTGCCTAGAACTTCATACCCGACTGGGTACATTGATTATGCAAGAGTTTACCGTTAGCATATGAGGAAATTTACCTCTATAAGTTTAGATGATTTGATAGATATTCAGAGTGAAGTTAACCTCAGGCCTTGGGATTTTGAGCACGAGCGTGTACTTTCTTCTTCTGCTTTTGCTGGAGATGTTGACATGGTTCTCTGGTCAGGTCCAAAAAGGAGAAATAATGTTATTTCTTCTAGACAGAATGCATTTATGAATAGCTCCATCCCAGGTTACACCCTTTCACTTCTTTCAGAAGATAATTCAGTGCAAGTGTACAATATTGATCATGCGGCTCGTCAGATTGGTTTTAACCAGGAAGTGCCTCGTGATCACGGTGTGGCCCTATTTATTAAAAATTTGAAGAAGAGTTTGGATATTTTCCTTGTTGAGGAATAAGACTCCCTTTCTTCTATGGATACAGGAAGCCTCGGGTATCAGCTATGTATGCACGCTTCTGGAATGAAGAAAATGATCGTTTTAAAAAGTTCATCTCGGAATCTCTATTGATGATGATTGATGTTCCTTCTAAGAAAGACAAAGGCTGCGGTCCCAATTTGAAAAGATCAAAACGAAATCAAGCGGAAGCTCATTATTAACGCCGTTCAGCAGGTAATGGCTATTATTTTAATTTCTTAGTCTCGAAATATGACTATTATGATCTTTAGATTTTATTCCTTTTGGCATACCCAGGTCGTGCGCCCTAGAGTGGATGTTACTTGTGCTGCTGCTGATAGTCCCCAGCATGTAAGGAAAGGTCCACGGATAATTCTTCCTAGAAGCAAGACTGGTCCTCGTAAAAATGTAAGTCTTCCACTCGTCATTCTTGATACTTCTGCATTTTCAAATTATAATATGCTTTATGGTCTTACGGTAGCATGTGAGTATAAATGCTTGTCTGGGGCTTCAGGATACACCATGAGTATGAAGGATAGACAAAGGATCTCGAAGAAACATCTCGTACAGAAGAAATTCATGAAGAGTCTGAATCCGATACCGTTGATGACGAAGTAAGCAATGAAGGTGAGGTGGTGCTAGACTCTTCCGTTAACTTACATCCACCTCAAGTAAGTTCTACTCTCTTTATGACTATAATAAACCATATGAACTCTTGAAATTATTCACATGAATATGACTATGCTTGAATTTTGCAAAGTATTCATAGATTTTTGTCATTAGATAATTTCATTAGTGCTTGGTAAAAACGTTGTAGAATCTTTGTACGACCTCTGTTTGAGATGATTTACCCATCTATCTTTATTAGAAAACAATTTCCTACGTTATTATACAGGTTTTGAGCTTATTTGGGGCGTCAAAATGACTCAACGGTAGATTCAGAAAGTATCCAAAAAAATTCTGACAATTTTCAGACCCGATACCGCTAGCCATTTTTTCCATAACTCTTAGCTCGTTTATCCGATTGATGTTCCCTTTTAACATGTTGTAGTAGACATCCATACGAAACTTTTTTCATAAGACTTCTCAAATTCTTCTCCAATTATCGCCATATTCATAGTTTCCAGGAGGCAATGTAATTCGTCTTTGATGCGTTTTTTGTGAAACATCTTGTAATGACTCCGACTCACATAATTCCTCAAAATACTACTTTATAATAAATATATATGACTTTTATGAGTATGTATGATGATTTTTATGGTTCATGCTCAAAATTTTTGTGTTTGAGATGTTCTGACTCAATATGCCTGTATTCTTTCTACTTTTAAAGGGAGAATGACTGAAATCAGAGAGATAAGCTTATGGGTGAAGAAGTAAGAGTTACTGTTGACCCCGAAATATATAATGCTTTATCCTATGCTGAAAATCATAGTAGAACTCCTGCTTGCATGTTTGTTAAGAATAGTGCCTCCACTGATGTCATTATACAGAATAGTGGTGTAGTAGAGAGTGTGCCCATTGAGTATCCTAATGCGGGTATTAGTGTTTACTTCCATTTGAGTATGATTCTTCCAGGGTACTCGTGTGTTGGTGGATTATACGCCGAATTATATAAGAAGATATGGAAGAAGCTCAACCACTTCTTTGTTGATAATTCCAGGAATTACAGGGCTTTAAAGAGGGACGTGTACAGCTTACTGCCAATCATACAGGAAATAATCTCTCTTTCTCGGAATAAAATCTCTGAAGCAGTCTTTTAAGGAATGAGAGGAAGCCGTGAATGGAGCTGATAGCTCTAATTTTGACGTCTCATGGGTCTGCCGTCACTTGGGAGCTATACAATAACGTTTTGATGAAGTAGGTGAGTTTCCTATCTTGGAGGCGGTGACCAAGGCTAAAGAAAAAATAGAAAGGCTTTCTTAAGAGTCGGAGCTTGTGAGTGGAGTTCTTAGAAGAATGGAAAAGGAGTACTCTGAAGGGACTGAGCCAGTATTCAAGGTTTTTTTCTAGATTTGTAATTTTTTTTATGAAATACGCTTATGACTTTTTCTTTTGGGATTTTAAGTAGATAGGTTTTGACAAGTTATTCATGAAGAGAGAGAGATATTTTTATTTATTTTTTGAAATGGATAATGATACTTGAATTGATTGATACACTTGAAAACCAAAGTGTGAATGCAGAAACATTACAATCATTTTGGAGTAAATACAAATATTGCATGAAAATAGGGAAATATCTGAAATATAATGATGAAGCATTCAGGCCTTGCAATCTTTGAGCCACTTGCTATGAATTACTAATCCTTCTGGCTTGTCAGTGTTCATGAGCTTGTAGTGACTACCTAGCATAGGCTTAGTAATTATATAAGGTTATTCTTCAATAGTTAGAGGAACCGATGCAAGAAGTTATGTGTTCTTAGTGATTTTTAGGACTATGTCGCCAATTCGAAAAGGTCTAGACTTTAGTATCTCGTCTAAAGAGCCTTCTTTTGGGATGGATAAGGGTTGTTGATGACATCTCTTCTCATCATCAATAATAATTTGACCCGTAAGCGATTCGTGAGTCTCCCTATTCTCAGTAAAAGCAATTTTCAACCAATTCATAAAGTATTGAAACGGATCAACTTCCCATTCACATCTTCTAGTCGTGACATGGACGTTTTCTAGGAAGAGTCCCCGAGTCTTGACATAATGGGGGTTGACGGATTGGAGAGTAGTTAGTGAAGCGGAACTTACTTGGTCGAGTTTTAGAGTTCGAATTGAATCTCCAAGCTTTGTGAGAAGTCCCTAGCCACATTCCTTAACGTTCGTGTTGACCATGTCCTCCAAGGGAGGCTTGGATCGAGTATGCATATCTTCTGTAAAGAGCAATCATTTTCCAGCCACAACATGATTCAGAGCAACAAAGATATCCTCGCGTTGTCTTTTTGAGAGGTGGAGAAGCTCGAACATGTGTTCCATTAGAGTTTGTTATGTTTGACTGGTTGTTTCCCCAGAGAGAGTGAAGTTCCTAATAGGAAAATGATTCTTGTGGACTCCTTCAGCTTCCGATTGTAACTCTCCTGATTCCATCTTTTCTTTGAAGATATATTTTAGATTGTTGCATTCGCTGGTTGGGTGATTGACATATCAGTGATAATGATAGTATTTTGGATATGCTACTTGTTGGGATGTAGGAAGTCGTCATATGGGTGGTAATTGAATGGTGACATCTCCTATCCAAGCTTCGAGTAGTTCGAGAAATGGTGTCGAGTCCGAATTAGAAGAAATGCTTAGTCTGTGACTCTGGTTAAGATGGAGCTTTCCTATTTGATCCATCGCTACTGACGACATCAATTGATGGTTGAACAATAAATTGTTTGCTGACTAGCCGTCGACTCCCACGGGTGTATCCACGATTTTCCTCTCTTGCGGGTTTGGTTCTTTCTAGCAAGGCAAGAGCAGTTGTGGAAGATCGCTTTGCGACTTCGTGCAACTCGGAGAAAGTTTGAAAGCGTAAATTTTCTAAAAGAAAATGATAGACATGGACTATATCGTTAATACAGAGTTCTACCAACTGATGCTCTGTCACATTTGGATCGTGACAATCCACGCTTGAATCCGGAATCTCTTCACGTAGTCATTGGGATGTTCGTTATTCCTCTGGAACATTCTTCCCAGGTATGAAAAAGTGATTTGTTCCGAGACAAAAAAATATTTCTTATAGAAATCATTGATCATTTCTCTCCAACTGGAAATACTGTTGGGAGCAATGTTGTTGTACCATGTGTAGGCTCTTCCAGTGAGAGACTTTGAAAATTCTTTAAGAAGTAGTACATGATTGTATTCGTGTTCTCCTAGTGATTCCAAGAATCGAGAGATATGTTCATGAGCGTTCCCGGTTCTATCATATAATGAAGCAGGAGAGGAGTAACCTCTTGGTAGTGGGACTCTCAAAACTTCGGGTGGATAAGGAGGCTGGTGCTGATGAAGTGAGGAGGAGTCCTCCTTGCCATGATTCCGTATGAGTCTCTACATATCTTCGCGAGTGAAAAAATTGGATTGTTGGTACTTATGCGGGGAGCGATTAGTGATGATATGATATTCATCGTTCTTTTGAATCCTTGACGTCCCAGCGTCAGTGGCCGCCGTACGGTTGATCCTGGTCTGCTCCGTCAGACGATGGCGTTATTCTGGGGAGAGTTGCTCTATCAAGGTCTTGAGACAAGCGACTACCTCCTTCTGAGTGGTGGCCACCTGTGTTTTGGCAAGAACCTCCTACCTCTTTATCAAGTCAACAATGTTGGGCGGCGTTTGAGCACTCCTAGCGTTTTCATTCATCTTGTCACCATGAGAAGGAGTGGTAGTAGCATTGGTGGTAGTATTGGTACGAGGAGGGTTGGTAGCAGAAGGGGTGTTTTCAAAATTATCACCACCAGCACTACCTGAACCGGCAATCGGAGTTGTGACTGCTCCAGACCTAAGATCCACTGATAGACACATTTTTGTGTCTAAATTGTGCTCAATTCTCTATTTTGTTAATGCTTGATTTTATACTATTTACGAGTTTTTATGTCTTTGTAGGTATTTTTGAGAAATAAATATTTGTGGAAAAATCAGCTCAAAGAGTTGTGAAAGGCACCCATCAAAAGTGTTAAAGGAGCCCACTAGTTGGATTGGGGGCACCCTCATTTCAAATTCAAAAACAGGAAATTGGCGGGAAGAAAAAGCTTCACGTGAAGAAAGTTCCTGAATTGGTGTAAACCGAATTTTAAAGAGTTTGGGGTAATTCTGAGTTACCCAAATGAAGAAACAACAAAAATAAGATTAAACACGTCTGCACAGAGTGTTTCACGCCGAAAATATCGCTGCAAAATTCAAGTCACAGCCGGAAAAGAAATTTGTCTTTGTTTAAGATTTTCACGTAATTAAAGTTGGATTTGGATGGTTCTTTGCATCCTAATCGGTTGAGGATGATGTATTAGGGTTAGCTAAGCCTATAAATAGCAAGAAGATCGAAGAAAAATCACAGCAGAGCAGGCAGGAAAAAAACAGGAGAAAAACCAATTTTCTGCTGGTGGAAGAATACGAAGAACATAAGGATGGAGAAAACTGTCGCTGACGCAGCTACTGAAGCAGTCTTATTTCTGAAGCGTCTGAAGTCCGTCCTTTTCTTTTGTTTTCTTTTCTTTCTTCTATAACGCAGAGAACACCTCTCTGTAACGCTTATAGCGTTTCTATTCTTCTGTGTTACTATTATTTCTTCTTTGTAAACACTTTTTCAGCCATGAAATATTATTTTGAGAGTGTTTCCAACATGAGGAGCTAATCACCATTACTGGGGCGATGGAGGAAGCTATTTTTCCAATAATAAAGTGGTAATTCTTATTTTATTTATTTTTTGTAATTCTTTTATAATTATTTGCTTTGAATTAAAATTGGAAAAAATGGTTTTTATCAATTAGTTGTGTTTTCTTTTGATGAGTCATGCTGGGTTTAGAGCTTTTGATGTCTCATGCTTATGATTTACAACTATTTTTTGAAAACCCAACTTTGTCAATGTTTTGATTAAACTAAATACATGAGTTGCAAGATTTTTATCACTTAAAAATTTGACGAATGGTGGAATCCTTAGTCCTAGTTCTTCCCATCAATTTTAAATCAACTTTATTTTAATTTTCTTTATTTTTAGTTATTAAAAATTAGGTCTGAAAATGAATCTTCACAAGTCTGAGTATCGAACCTCTTACCACTATTTTAAAATTACATCAACTTTTGGCGCCGCCGACGCAGACTTTTTTTTTTTTTTAGTTTTTTTTAGGTTAGTTAGTTTAGTTAGATTTTTTTATTTTAAATTGTTCTATTTACGTTTCTGTGGGTATTTCTCTTTTTGCTACAGGTTTTGGATTTTGGATTGTAAGGAAATTGAGCTAAATACTTTGGTGATTAAAGACTTGGAGTTAAAGTTAAAGCTAAAAGAATGGAAAACAAGACGAAGAATTTTTTTTTTAATTAGATTTTATTTTTTTAGAAAATTGTATTAGGAAGTTTTTATTCTTTCTGTATTTTTTCTTTTATTTTTAGGACTTTGGACATTATTATTATTTTTAAAACCTACGGAAGGGTAATTTAAATATAAACTGCAACAGGGAAGGACGACAATTACGATATTATCTCGGCCCCTCGGGTTCGTACATTGACACAGGAGTCGGTGGCCCGAGTCGACTACAACCGATTCATCCCCCGTCTGGTACGGGAGGTAAGACTCGATCAACCCACGAATCCCTTACAAGTGGGTTTACTGTATTCCTTCGTGTGCGTATATGCTGAGGACCTGAATACGGATTTACTTTTCTAGTAAAGGGCAAGAACTGGCCATACAAGATAAGGACTCGGATTTCATCACCGTTTCCTTCTTGCCCGCTTTAGGAACACGTTACCAAACGCGAACCTAAACCTTAAAATTTTAACTAGAAATAGACCGATAGGGTAACGAGCTTATAGGAAACTCGTTCAAAAGGACTGTGTTGGTTACTTTATTCGCCTAACTCAAAGTTCATGAAGATTATTTTAAGTTGATTAGAGCCGCCTTGTAACCCAGGGAAAAGTGTCAAAGAGACAGGGTTATCAAAGCTCCTTAGATCTTATCCCGTTTCTCTTCGACTTAATATAATTCGGATCGTTCTAAGAGGTTTGCTAAAACTGTAACTAGTTGTTTTTCGAAAGAATAAAAGGTGGTCTAGAAACAAAGTAAAACCATTATGCTTTTTGTTTGTTAGATTCAATAGGTTTGATTTGGTTGAGTCAGCCTTGCTTGTGATTGTTTAGAATTCCCTTCCAGTTAGGATTTCTTTTTTAGTTTTTGTTAGTGTATGCCAAGATCGCTCGAAGTCATCACTGAGCGATCTTGGAAAAGAGACACTCTAGTTCATTTGATTAGTGACGAAGTTACTTCCAGTCCTTTGATAGCGCCAGCAATGACAACTTTAAAAGCTTTTTTGAACCCGACTAGGACTTCTCGTCTATTATGTATCAAGTTAGCTGAAACTAAAGCAAACTATGAGATGAAACCTGGGACCATACGGATGCTCCCAATCTTCTTATGTAAAGAAAATGAAAACCCCTATTTCCATGTTAGGGATTTTGAGGAAATATGTAGTACCATCAGGATTAAGGACCTAGATGATGAAGCATTGAAACTTAGACTATTTCCTTTTTCACTAAGAAACAAAGCCAAATCTTGGCTATATAGTTTGACTTTCGAGTCAATTGAAACCTATGAACAACTTACATCTGCCTTTTTCCAGAAGTTTTTCCCTAGGCACAAAACATTATCTATTAGGCAGCAGATTTGCACATTTGCTCAAAAAGAGAGAGAATCTTTATATAGGTATTTAGAAAGGTTCAATGACTTATTATCACAAGGTCCTCATCATGGTTTAGAAAAAATAAGGCTAGTTCAGATCCTCTATGAGGGTTTAGATTATTCGACAACAACCATGGTTGAGTCTTTATCCACAGGTGGGTTTGAAAATCAAACTGTCGATGGTGCGATAACATTTTTGAATGAAATCTCTGAAAAAACCCAGCAGTGGGAAAACAGTAGGGATCCCAAAAAAACAATTCTTCTAAGTAGAGGAAATGTCAATAGGGTAGAAGGATCTTTTGAATCAGATGCTAAAATAGCAGTTATATCGAAAAGGTTAGAAGCTTTAGAACTGAGTCAATCTAGTTGTGGAATTGAGCCCAAATCATTTTGGGAAGGACAGACTGTTGAAGAGCAAGCCCATGCTCTTTATAATAACACTAGGTTCGATAATCATCAGAAGTTTGACCCTTATTTAGAAACCTATAGCCCTAGTTGGAGAAACCATCCTAACCTTTCTTGGTTTAGGGCCAGAGTCAAGGTCAGTCTAGTAATTCTAAGGTTCCCCCAGATTTTGGTTATTTTAAGAATCCCTCGGGACCGAAACAAGTTCAGAATCCAATAGAAAAGATGATCATGAGTTTAGTAGAGTCTGTCGTCTCATTGACTCAGCACTTTACAGAGTTTCAACAATCGGTTAAACGAGATTTAGAAGACAATAAAAAGATGATCCAGGCTAACTTTCAGGCTATTAATGATTTACGAACCAAGGTTGGTCAAATCGCTAAGTTTTTGAGAGAAAGAGAAAAAGGTAGGTTCCCTAGTCAGACCCAACCCAATCCTAGAGGAGTTCATGAAGTATCTTCTGGTGAGAAATCATCAAATCATGTGAATGCAATTAGAACCCTTAGGAATGGTAAAGTGGTAGACAACAAGGTAACTATGCCTGATAGTGATCATACTTTAGTTCACCCTTATGATCCAGTAGCTGTTAATACTGATGAAGTATCTAAAGAACCCGATGTAATTCCTCATAAGACAAATTTTATGCCCAGAGCCACGTTCCCACAACTGTTAGCACCAACAAAGAAGGAATCCAACTTTAACGACATATTGAAGGTTTTTAAGAAAGTCACGATCAACCTTCCATTATTAGATGCAATTAGGCAGATTCCTGCTTATGCCAAGTTCCTTAAGGATATATGTACGCGAAAGCGAAAGATTAGTGTACCAAAGAAAGCATTTTTAGCTAGTCATGTGAGTTCAATTATCCAGAACAATACAACTCCAAAGTACAAAGACCCAGGTTCCCCAACCATTTCTTGCATAATAGGTAACTACCGTGTTGAGAAAGCCTTACTTGACTTAGGAGCCAGTGTAAAACTTACTTTCGTACCATGTGTACCTCCAACTAGGACTTGGTGATTTGAAACCTACTCAGATAACACTGCAATTAGCTGATAGGTCTGTGAAAATTCCTCGTGGTGTCATAGAGGATGTTCTTATTGAGGTCGATAAGTTTATTTATCCAATAGATTTTCTTGTTCTTGATACCAAACCTGTCCCTGACCCAGAGAATCAGATACCTCTGATATTAGGTCGCCCATTTTTAACTACATCCAATGCGATCATTAACTGTCGAAATGGTATTATGAACTTATCTTTTGGTAGTATGACTATTGAGATGAATATTTTCAATATTAGTAACCAACCACCTTAACTAGATGACACGTACATTGATAGGAACGATAGTTCAGGAGTCATTACCAAACACTTTTCCAGAAGATCCATTAGAAAAATTCCTAGCCCATTTTAGATTTGATGTTGACGATGATAGTGTGACTAATGAGGTGAATGCTTTGTTAGATTCTACACCTTAGATGGACACTTATAATATATGGAAAACTAAGTCTGAACTTCTACCATTTTATAGTTCTACCTTGTAGTTCTGACCTTAAGGACTCTAGGACCCAACCAAGAGTTTTTAGTCCATATGAGACTAATGTCCATCCTAATTTTGGGGGTACCGATGATTCTTGTGATTGTCAAGTATCCCTGCTTAAAGTCCCTAACTTGGGACTTGACATATGCACCTCTACCATTTTACAAGACCGTCTTCAAACTATATTTCCTGAGCCTGGTGATGTCCAGAAAGAAGCTCAGTTGTCAGAAACCCATCCTCTGGTCGATGTGGTTTACCTAGGCGGAAATACCAATATTGACTTTGTTTTCCCACCAAAATATTTTCTCCCATATGTGGGAACGTACAAATTTCAAATGTATCAGTTATTAAGTTTCGAGACTAAGCCTAATTACTTTAGGAAATTAGATACGACACATTTGTTTAAGAATGACCACCTTCATAATAGTCAACTGTGTGAGTCAAATTTGATTGAATTTGAGGATCCACAATTATTCAGTTTATTATTATGTGCTTCTAAGTTCTTAGTTGAGTTACTCCAGACTTTACAACCTGATCTTGTTGATCCTGCTTATGAGGAAATCCAGCCCATGAGAATATTTTATCTAGATCCTTTTATAGAGCCTGAACCTGAACCACAACTAGATGTAGTTGTCTTAAACAAGAAACTAGATAGGGATAAGGTTGTACCTTGTTTTTTCATTTTCTTGGCATGTTGCAGCTGCGTCTTATTTGTGATAGCACTGTTTGATTCATATGACCCACAGTTGATCCGACTATTGCTATATGATTTTATGAGGTCACTAATTCTTTCTTATTCTGGCTGAAGACTTTAAACTTAGCACTTCTTGGGAGGTAACCCATGCTCATGCGACACGGTAATATCTTTACTTAACTCCTTTTCTTCGATTGGCAACAATTTATCCTTGTTCGTGCTTTTAATCATTCATCTTTAGAACATTGAGGACAATGTTAGATTTAAGTTTGGGGGTAAGAGAGAAACTTTGAATGAAATAATAAAACTCCAAAGTCTAGAAACTTGTGAACAATTGAGGATGACACTAACCATTCTAGGTAGATGGAAACTTAGCTCTTTTTCTATAGGAATTGGTGTGCCCAGCTAAATGGTCTATTCATAAAAGGACAAAGTTCATGTGTTAGAAATAACATGATAGTGTTCACCATATCTAGGAGTTTATCTCGACCATATCACCTTCTGTTTTTATTTTTGTAATTTTTATTTTTCTCTAAGTGATTTGGTGGGGCACCAGTTATCGAATTGTTATCACTACCAGGATGGAGTAGAGTGTTTGAGATTATTTAGACTATATTAAAAAAAAACAGTCGAGTATTGACATTTTGATAGCAATATGTGTGTGTTCTCTCTGTCTCCGTCAACTAAGCAAGCCTGGAACGCAGGATCCATGGGAACTATCATGTAAGATGTTGATAAGGACCATGCACTTGGATTCAATTTGATCCAATCATGTTGTCAATATATTTATAATTGTTTTATTTTCAATAAATCGATTGCTTGGACCCTTGTATATACCAGTTGAATCGATATTAGTATTACGATTAAGACCATGTATCTCAGTTCATTAAGATTTATCCTGGTACTGACCTTCAGACAGATATGGGAAACACTGTTCACCTTAGTCAACATGCGCAAACTTCATTTTGTCAATATCCATCTTCTAAATCCTTCCATTTGATTAAAATTTGATAGATTCAGAGTATTGTGGTTGAACGACTATCTGAGTAGAGCTTTGTTTTCTTATATATGAATTTTAGATGCTTGAGTAAAACTCGTGTACATCAATTGGACTCATATAGGGTAATGATTCCCAGAGCCGAAGAATTTAGTATGCCAACTAAATAGCTTGTTTAGTGTTTATCCTCAATCGTTCACGAGTAGTTAAAATTTGGAGTAAAGGTTTTGTGGGTATACCTCTTGTAAACCCTCACGAGACAAAACTCGTCCACTAGGGACACCTAGGGGTTTAAAGGCTTATTACATATGCTAAATGTAGTCACGATTCCTGCAAAAGTGAGTTAGGATTTTATTTTACAGATTAGATTTGCTCGAGGACTAGGAAATAGTAAGTTTGGGGGTATTTGATAGAAACATTTGTGTGTCTAAATTGTGCTCAATTCTCTATTTTGTTAATGCTTGATTTTATACTATTTACGAGTTTTTATGTCTTTGTAGGTATTTTTGATAAATAAATATTTGTGGAAAAATCATCTCAAAAAGTTGTTAAAGGCACCCAACAAAAGTGTTAAAGGAATCCACCAGTTGGATTGGGGGCACCCTCATTTCAAATTCAAAAACAGGAAATTGGCGGGAAGAAAAAGCTTCACGTGAAGAAAGTTCCTGAATTGGTGTAAACCGAATTTCAAGTCACAGCCGGAAAAGAAATTTGTCTTTGTTTAGGATTTTCACGTAATTAGAGTTGGATTTGGATGGTTCTTTGCATCCTAATCGGTTAAGGATGATGTATTAGGGTTAGCTAAGCCTATAAATAGCAAGAAGATCGAAGAAAAATCACAGCAGAGCAGCCAGGAAAAAAACAGGAGAAAAACCAATTTTCTGCTGGTGGAAGAATACAAAGAACATAAGGCTGGAGAAAACTGTCGCTGACGCAGCCACTGAAGCAGTCTTATTTCTGAAGCGTCTGAAGTCCTTCCTTTTCTTTTGTTTTCTTTTCTTTCTTCTATAACGCAGAGAACACCTCTCTGTAACGCTTATAAGCGTTTCTGTTCTTCTGTGTTACCATTATTTCTTCTTTGTAAACACTTTTTGAGCCATGAAATATTATTTTGAGAGTGTTTCCAACATGAGGAGCTAATCACCATTACTAGGGCGATGGAGGAAGCTATTTTTCCAATAAGAAAGTGGTAATTCTTATTTTATTTATTTTTTGCAATTCTTTTATAATTATTTGCTTTGAATTAAAATTAGAAAAAATGGTTTTTATCAATTAGTTGTGTTTTCTTTTGATGAGTCATGCTGGGTTTAGAGATTTTGATGTCTCATGCTTATGATTTACATCTATTATTTTGAAAACCTAACTTTGGTAATGTTTTGATTAAACTGAATACATGAGTTGCAAGATTTTTATCACTTGAAAAATTGGCGAATGGTGGAAACCTTAGTCCTAGTTCTTCCCATCAATTTTAAATCAACTTTATTTTAATTTTCTTTATTTTTAGTTATTAAAAATTAGGTCTGAAAATCGAATCTTCACAAGTTTGAGTATCGAACCTTTTACCACTATTTTAAAATTACATCATCCACCATTTTGAATAAATAAAAATTGGCTTTTGTAATTGAGAAGTTGATCTCCGCTGTGGTCGCCAATTATTTTAGGGTAAAAACAAACATACGGTAAAATCGTACTTTCAAGTAGGTTCGAGAGATCAAGCTTGAGCAAGACGAGCCTAAACCAAGAAATAGTCAATCACATCCTACTTCGATCACAAAGGTGGAGAAGATTGGGTAGGTCTTAGGGGAGGGAAGCAAAGAAGGCTGAGAAATCTCAGTGTGATGAGTAATTGTAGTGTGTAATAAAGAATGGATTATCTCTGAGATGAATCACTAATTCTGTATATCTTAGTCTTTCTTCTTGTCATTTCGAGCAGATGAAGCCATCTATTTATATTTGGTGGAGACACACTAATTTTTCGTAAGTGGTGGAAGTTACAAAAGAAGTGGAGGAGTAACAATTGTGAAGATTGTAGTGGAGTCATGTCAGGAAAATAGGGAGGACTTGTATGACCACTAATCCTCGTGATCTCAACTGCCTTGTAACTGTCCCGCGACTTGTTACCTTCTTGTTCGTGGATGTGTTGCTACAACGCACGATTGTCGTAGACCACCAGACCAATACCCCAATGAGAATCCCTCCATGTGTTGTATTTGATATCTCGTGGAAATGGTGGAGTCGTGGACTATCACTTTGTTTTAAATCAAGTCAAGGACTTTCTAAGTCAGTGATGCAAGTTGCGCGACTCACTAGGTAGACAATCATACTGATCAATACTGAGTCTAGTAAGTTTAGTGGTTATGTACTAGCTTAGAAGTAATATGTCATAAATATGGAATATTTTTAGGCCAAGACTGTTTGAAGGTTCTTAAGGACAATTCGTGGCGCACTTAAGAATGAGGCTTGATAGATAGCCACATGGGGCTAGCATTAGGCTAACATTTGAAAGTGTAGCGCGTCCCTTGGATGTGCAGCCTGGATAAGGCTAGGACTCTGAGCTAGCGTGAAGTTAGCGCTTTAAGCAGAGCACAAAAGAGTGGTGCGTCCCCAAGGGACACGGCCTAAATTAGGCTAGCACTTTTAGCACAAAGTTAGCGCTTTGAGCAAAGCGTAAAAGGAGTGGCGCGTCCCCTAAGGACGCGGCCTAAATTAGGCTGGTACTTTTAGCGCAAAGTTAGCGCTTTGAGCAAAGAGCAAAAAGAGTGTCGTGTCCCCAAGGGACGCTCCCTAAATTAGTTTAGCGCTTTCGAGTTAGCGCTTAGATATTGCGGCGCCTCCCTTAGGGACGTGACCTAAGTTAGCGCATTTAGCGCTTAGGTGCAGGAAGTCCCTTGAGGACGCTGCGTGAGCTAGGTTTGGCCCTTTAAGTTGGCGCTGAGCATGGCACGTCCCTTGGGGACATAGCATTGTAAGTTAGCGCTTAGTGCTTGTGCTTTGGCCAGCGCAATGTTATGGCATGTTCCTTGGGGACGCGACTTGATAAGCTAGTACTAGCCTTGGTGCTAGCACGGAGAATCTAGGGATAGCCTAGTGCTAAGGCATAGCATGATATTTTAAAAGCATCGCTCTTAGATTAGGGCACGTTCAGGAGGAACGTCGCATATTTTATGGCATATCCTCGAGTATAATGCTAAAGTGGCATATTTGGTAAAGTTAGGACGGCAGATGCGCATTTGAGACAAGTTCAAGGTGTTCAACTGTGGAATTTATGTGGCTCGAGACTGGTTCAATGGCATCAATATTATGAGTGTTCGAGAGGCTTATTATTAGCTTAGAATGCATGTAGCTATTTGTAGAGACTATATCCTTAATTCGCTTGCAGAATATTAATAGAAATACAATATTTCATGTTTTAATATAAATCTAGAAGTATGTGCATAAATATGCTTATATACTTCTATGTTCTTGTTGCTAGGCAGAAGGTAATTTTACAATTCTAGCCCTCGTCAAAAACTTACCATCTACAACCATTTATTCATGAGGTATCCACCTATGACTCATGAGGCCCTCACTTCCTTCTCTGAGCATCACTTCTTCTTAGGGACCTCTCATACCCAATAATCCCACAGTGCCAACAATTCTCTATGTACCTAAAATCATAGGCCAGAGCCCTCTCACCCCAGGATGGTGCAGTGTCAAACCCCAAGCTAGCACCGTTTCCATATGACATCATCGTCATAACTCCATCTACAATACCAGCGTTATGGGAGGTCAACATCAATTTTATTCATCAATGGCTTCGCCATTCTCAACTTCTTATGTTCACCCGACTTCTAGAATACTACCACCTGAAGCAGTATCGACAACCGCATCAGAGACAACATGCTGATGACTCTGAATTTGGAAGTGGACTTCATGACTTTCTTTATTTCTGACGACTTCTCCTTCCTCATTCATTCATTCATTCATTCACCCAACCATGGTCATAACCTAAAATACAAGTTCAATGGGTTAACACGCTCCAGGAATGAGAACTCAAGTAAGATAAGTAAATTTAGGTGTATGAGTGAATTAATGACATAAGGATTCATCATGAAACATTCATGATAGGAGCAAGCTGACCAAAGACATAACAACGTGTTTTTCACGACAACCGCATCAGGAACATTTTACATTAAGTTGTATGGTTTCAACAACTGCGGATAACTGGTGAAGAATTAAAAGGTGAATTATATACCAAAATATTCGCCTATGTTACAACATTCTAAAATGGAACGCCAATTGGATAAACGATCTAGGAGATATGGCTGAAATACTCAGACATTGCAAGCTGAAAATTGCCATAATTTTGTCTGAAATTTTTCTAACACTTGTTGTTCACCCATTTGACCGACCAAAAAAGCTCCAAACTCAAACTTTCTCATAATAGAAGATATTTGATCTTTCTGTGATTCCAAATTGTTGTTAACAACTAAAAACAGACATCATATGAAGATTCTACAATGTTTTTACTGGAGTGTCTTATACCTGGAATTTTCTGACGATGGGATTTATAGAAAATTATGGTTTTCTCATTCATATCTCCATTCATCCAACCATTCAAAGAGTATGAATATGTGATTATGAAAGGTGGAATACTCACTTTATGTTCACCCAAATACTGGGATGAATAAAATCCACCATATCTAGTTAGAAGACGTCATCAACCTTGTGTTACCATTGCTCCACTGTTGTGACCATACCGTATCAACTTCTGATACTGTTGTTGTCAGCCCTATTGCTCATTCCTTCTATTGATATAAGATAAACTGCAACTCGTGTCACCATATCATAGTCATTGGTGCTCTAGTTATTATATGTTCTGCCTTATTGACATCATCAATAGCACTTGGCGTCATATACTAAAACCCTAAGCATTGACGTCTACTGGTTGATTACTGTAGAGTATACATCTAAATCCCGAGTCTCCGTCAAGGATATTTCCTGGAGGAGACAAAGTTAAGTTGTTATCTCATTCTTGAATTAAATCTCAAGCATTTGTTAGACATATTATCACCATATAATGCTTACTACAAAACATTATTGTTCCGCTCTAAGCAGGGGACTTAATGTAGATGGTTGAATTTTGATAAATATGAAAATTATAAATTTGTCTGTCCTAGATCAGAACCATCAAATTTACTAATTTATTTATGTCCCATTTTAGAAATATAGAACCTGGATATCTATCCCACTTTCGAACTAAAAAATATAAATTTTATTAATAACGATAGGCATTTGCCATAGTCATGCTAGTCGCGTGGCCATGCTTAGTCGTTTCGTGATTTTCCGTAGTTACGCTAGTCGTATCCATGTTTGATTGTGTTGTGATTTTCCGTAGTGACATTTTCCGTTGTCACATTCCCCGTTGTCACATTTGCCGTTGTAATATTTTTTGTTGTCAATTTTTTCGTTGTCAAATTTGTCGTTGTAAAATATTTCGTGCCCATACTTGGTCCTCGAGCACACACCACCCTTGCTTAGTACTCGAAAGAATTCCTCCATTTCTTGATACTTGAGAGCGTGCCACCCTTCCACTCCTCGAGGACACACCAACCCTTGTTTGAACTCGATAGAGTGCTACCCTTGCTTGGTCTTCGAGAGCGCTCCACCCTTCCAGTCCTCGAGCACATACCAACCTTTGCTTGAAAATCGAGAGCATGATGTCATCCTTGCTTGTCCCTCGAGCACACGCCAACCCTTACTTGATCCTCGAGAATATGGCACCTACCTTGTTTAGTCCTTATGCACATGCCAACCATTGATTGGTCCTCAAGAGCATGGCGCCAACCTTGCTTAATCCTTGAGAGTATGACTCTAATCCGATGCTCGGTCCTTGAGAACTTTTAAATAATCTTAATTTTGGAACCTTCCAAGCTTATGCCATTCTCAAGCTTGTGCACGTCTAGGTTTGCCGCTTACAAGTTTGTACTATTTTTAAGTCTTTCCGCTTTCAATCTTGCATATTTCCAAGCTTAGACTTACTAACTTTACTATACTTAATATTAGTAGTTAGATTATTCAAAAGATTCATTCATATAACCCAACCATCAAATCTACGAGATATAAAACATGTCACATGGGGATACTCATTAGGGTATTGTTCTGGTGGTCTATAGCCTGTGAGGTATAACTATACACCCATGATGAAAAGGAATTAAGTGGAATGTTACTAGAGTAGGGATTAATGAGCATTACAGTTACGGTTTGTCCCAGCAATAATGGGAATTACAATTTCAAGAATTTTCCTAGCAATAATGGGAATGTTCTCAACCACGTTCTCCAGCTCGTCATCTCTCAATCTCATCCACTTATTATAAGATCAAGAGTTCAAACATTATAAATAGGGCACTTTATCTATTTCAACAAGAACAACAACAACAACATAAGTTCGAGATAATAAGTTTATGGGAGTTCAACAGACTATCATAAACAACTTCATCTAGTATACTCAAACTCTTCCACAAAGATTCGAGTTCTCCGACTAGAACTCACCAAGCTATGATCTCTTCCTTCTCTACTTCCCTCCCTAAGATCAACCCTTCTCCTCCTATGTGACAGAAGCAAGGCTCGAGCGATAATTTTCTTGGTTTAGGCTAGCCTTGTACGATTTTTTCTCTCGTATTCTTATGATTTACCCTTTCACCCTTTTATTTGTTTTTACGCTAAAACAGACACGATGAATAATCAATCGAGAAGAGGAAAAAACAGTGGAATAAGTCAAGAAAAGTATTAACCATAGAGAAACTAGAAAATAATTTAACAAGAATGTATTTTTCTATCAAAAATGTTAGGAGACTTATAAAAGGAACAAGAACACCAGGAGTTGATTATGTTAAAATCTTCTGGAAAACGGATGTTCTTCCTAAGGTAAATATCCTATTTTGGTTTGCATTCCATAATTCTTTCCCAGCATTAACAAATCACCATCATAGAAGGATAGATGTTCAACTTATAAAATTTGCAACATGGAAGAGGAAAGTATAAACATGTATTATTTCATTGTGCAAGGGAAGTATGGTTCTATTTTATCAAAGCCATAAATTTTTTTGCATCTTTTAATGATATATTCGTTTTAAGTAAAACCTCTTCTTTTATTACATTTGTTTTTCTTAATGTTCGATAATAAAAAAGGGTAACAATTTTCATTTGCTTGAATAGTTGCGAAATTGAACTGCAGAAATATTGAAGTGGCTATATTTGACGAACCTATGGTCTAATGGTAGCACATATGACTCCACGTCAGAAGATGCGTGTCCGGTTCACGTCAGTTTTACTCATTCAAGTGTGTTAATTTTGGTATCAACCTGGATTTTTGACACCAGATTTTGGTATCAACTTGGGTTGTTGACACCATATTATGATGTCAACTTGGGTTGTTGAAACCAGATGTTGGTATAAACTTGGGTTGTTGACACCAGATTATGATGCCAACATGGGTTGTTGACACCAGATTTTGGTATCAACTTGGCTTGTTAACATCGTAATTTGGACCTAACTTATTTTTGAATTTTCAATTTTGATATCAACTTGGGTTGTTGACACCAAATTATGATGTCAACTTGAGTTGTTGACACCAGTTTTTGGTATCAATTTCGTTTATTGACATCATAATCTGGACCTAACTTAAATTAAATTTTTTAATTTTGATATCAACTTGGGTTATTGGCATCATAATTTGGACCTACCTTACTTTTGAATTTTTAATTTTGGAATCAACTTGGATTGTTGACACCAGATTTTGGTATCAACTTGGCTTGAATTGGTGTTGGTTGTGGTAGCGCTGGTGGTGTTGGTGGCAATGGTGGTGGTGGTTGAATGGCGCTGGTCGAATGGTTGAGTTGGACGAGTTGGTGGTGGTGGTGAACTGATAGAGAAAGGAATTTGTTGATTTTTAAAATGAAGAAAAATATTATGTGTGATACATAAGGGGAAAATTATATAGGGAAGGATACTTAGATAATTTATTTTAGATGGATAAAGTTTCCAGAAGATAAGGAATATCTTATCTGACTATAATCATGTAAAGGTTTTTTTTCATCACTTGTACAGGAAAATACGCAGCTGCCCCTCTGTATTTTTAATTACTTTTAGTAAAATTGAGGTTAACATCGACTTTCAAGTGCTTTAATTTCACAGCAGAATCTCTTCCCTCTTTCTTAATTGTTTATTCGTTTCTCGATCTACTCTGTATCCTTCTAAATTTATAAACTTTAAACCAAATCGATCTAGAGTAGTGAATCCCCATAGGTAATTGTTATTTTGTGTTGTTTTAAATCATGAATTTAAGATAGGGTTTTTAGATTTACCAACAAAAACCATTTAGAATTTCTCAATGAGCAGATCTTTAGTGCTTCTCAAATACTAATCTAAAGACAATATCAAGAATTATCCCTCTATCAATGATCAAATTTATGTATTGCAAGTTCTCCTGTAAAAAAATCTAATAAAATTTGGAGTTGTTGAATACAAAAAAATGGTGTTTCCTACGGTGTTGGTATTGCGTTTTAATGGCAGAAAGGAGGTTGATGTAGGTAATGATGGTTGAATGTGCTGATAGTACTGGTTGCAGATGTGGTGGTGGTGGTTGTTTTGGCTGATGATGGTGGTAGTATAGCCTGTATAGGTAGTGTTTTGGTGCAAGTGGTATTTCTTTCGATGGTGCTCAAGATGAGTTAGGTTTCAAGGATTAATTCCAATTAGAATTTTCTGTATGGTTTTCATGGTATCAATATAGGTATTGTAAGATTTAATAAAAATAAAAATAAAGGTATTGTAGGATGGTATTTAGCAGTTTCCATTAATAGAGGTAGTAAAGAAGAAAATTGTAATTTTTTGTACTGCACAAGAAGATTAAAGTTGTAAGATTTTATTGTCAATTGATGAAATACTAATTTAACAAAAAAAAATTACTAAATGTTTGTCAATCTGTTGCTTGAAGAAATGCCTCAATAATGAAAACATAATGAATTTATATATGGAATAAGCTTGTTTCATGAATACTAGGCTTTTGATTTGTATATGCTCAATAGAAAACACTACATACATTTGAAATCTAATTTTATACACTCTTAGGCCGGTTCCTATGCACCTCTCAAATGATCACATTTGATCATTTTGAGCCACTACAGACCTAGAAAATGATCAAAATGGCCTTTCAAATGTTCTGATTTGAGGATTTACACTGCGTGGCATAGTCTTAGTAGAGCGATAAAGACTTGGTCATTCTGATTTTTACTTTATTTTTAGAGTAGTTTGCTCGAGGACTAGCAAAATAGTAAGTTTGGGGGTATTTGATAGACACATTTTAGTGTCTAAATTGCACCTTAGTTTCTATTAAGTTAGTTTTCGATTTTGCGAATATTACGTGTTTTTATGCTTTTGTAGGTACATAAGAAGAATAAAGATTTGTGGAAAAATTGGCTCAAAAAGTGTTAAAGGCACCCGGGAAAATGGATCAAGGCACCCACACTTTGGATTAGGGCACCCTTGGATCGGGCTGAGTTGGATCGGGCCAACCCAGCGAGTCAACTCATCCGAGATGGATCGGGACTCATCGGGACAATTATTGTTTTCAGCTGTGGACTTCATGTTACGAGATTTTCAAGTTGTTTTCGACTCCAAAGTGTCCCACAAGCTAGAAGAGATTGATACAAGACCCACACAACCAATTTTACGAGTTTTTAGCCGGAAAAAGAGGTTCCCGGAGTGAATTTGGACGGGAAAAAGGATTCCATGTTTGATTCGG